>CM056378.1:41852076-41862076 GCA_029718625.1 Synaphobranchus kaupii
AGGCCACTTCCAGGGGAATAGCGACACACTGTACTGTCTAGTTCGCACATATTAAAATTGTAATCTTCATATATTTCAGTGCCTCTTTGAGTATTCCTCTTTAGGTTAACAGACAAGGGGCCTTCCTATGGTTATTTATTCCGAGTCATCGTAAATGACAGGTGTGCGCACCTTATTTTACGATTAGCATAAATCCACGCCCATGAATTGCCATAATGGAAGATAAGAAAGAACTATTGCGACACTGAAATCAAAGTTTTATTAGCAGATGTTCAGTCAAGGAAAAAAAAAGTTTAGTATTGTCCATTCTGGTGTCATAGGAACTGTTAAATTAAAAAGGCGTGGCTGGAGATAACATGTGCCGTCAATGCAGGATCTGCCATCACATGAACTGTTAAAGTTCAAGCCTTCCTGCATCGGACTAGCGCATTGCTTCCACCTGCCATTCCATTGCTTTCTCACAGCCTGGAAATAAATAAAATGTTATTCATTTTGTTATTTTGTTGGTGTTCTGTGCATGTGAGAGGTAGCTTGAAATCCCCTAACCCCTAGTGATGGAAAGATGTAGTTATAAATCAACTCTGACGCAGTAAACAGCAATTTGATTAATATATTCTTACCAATAAGCCAGCCGTCTCTCATATCAGCATTCTCCAAATAAGTGCCAAGTGAAGTTCGCCTCAGAATAAAGCTGTCGTGTGTCCCACCAGGACGTTGAGAAATACGTTTTGCATCACATATGAGAGCTACACCTTCCTATTCATATACGCGGGCGTATCTTCGGATGGAGCCTTGAGGCTACGTATGTGCATTACAGTCTATGGCACTGGTAACATTGGGCAGGTTGTCAGTTTCATAAAAACCCAAAAACGACTAACTCTGAGCCGCAAATATGCGCAATCCTAAAGATGCGTTCTCTCCAAAGGAATGTGCCACTCCTCCAACAGCACAAGATCAGCCATTGCAACATGGCTACAGACCTGTAAGCCATTTTATAGCAAATTTTGTTATGTTTTTAATTAGCATATTTAATGTCATATAACATTTTAATTTAATGAATTTAAAAAAAATAGTAGCCTACTGGGAGCTTTAATTAAGTTCTGGGTGTAATTAAATATGTTCATAAGCTACAATTGATTAATAGGCATCTAAAGTGCTTGCTTAAAATATCGTAATTATTACATTTGCATTGTGCACTTCAAAGGCTACATTTAGTCTTGTGAATTTAACAGAAAATAAAAATAAATTCATATTTTAATTCACATTCAGAAGCGACATTTAGCGGAATTTTTAAATTACGAATACTCGCGGTCCAAACATTTTGTTTGTATGTACTGATAAATCTCAGATACAAAACTACCAAAATACAAACAAATTGCTGATACAAACGATTTACGCACAAATTCATTCTGCTCACGTTTCATGAATGAGGCCCATTTTTCGTTATTACAGGTTCAGTCATTCAATATTCAAGTATTCAGTATTCAAGTTTCTTGATGATAAACATGACATTGAGCCTGCCAGCTGTAATTTGTTTTCTGCTATAATTTTAATAGGCTATTTTATTGTCCAGAGACAAATATTAAGATTTCTCAAATAGCCATGTCAAATATGAATTTGAAATAGTCCAATTCTGCAAGTTGAGATAGTAAGTTGTTCCAAGAAATATTGAAGAGATCCATTTGCTGGTCATTTAACTGATCTCATCTGTGGCTCAATGTTGTTTTTCAGTCATTATTACAACTGGACCATTATTTTATGCACCAAATGAAAATTAATCCCTTGTAAAAATGACTGTAAGATTATGTGTGTGTGTGTGTGTGTGTGTGTGTGTGTGTGTGTGTGTGTGTGTGTGTGGGTGTGTCTGCAGGTCTGAGGACTGTAAGATACTCTGTGTGTGTTTATGCAGGTCTGAGGACTGTAAGATACTGTGTGTGTGTATGCGCAGGTGTGAGGACTGTAAGATACTGTGTGTGTGTGTGTGTGTGTGTGTGTGTGCAGGTGTGAGGACTGTAAGATACTCTGTGTGTGTGCAGGTGTGGGGACTGTAAGATACTGTGTGTGTGCAGGTGCGAGGGCTGTAAGATACTGTGTGTGTTTATGCAGGTGTGAGGACTGTGAGATACTCTGTGTGTGTGTGTGTGTGTGTGTGTGTGTGTGTGTGTGTGTGTGTGTGTGTGTGTGTGTGTGTGTGTGTGTGTGCAGGTGTGAGGACTGTAAGATACTGTGTGTGTTTGTGCAGGTGTGAGGACTGTAAGATACTGTGTGTGTGTGTTTGTGCAGGTCTGAGGACTGTAAGATACTGTGTGTGTGTGTGTGTGTGTGCAGGTGTGGGGACTGTAATCTACTGTGTGTGTTTGTGCAGGTGTGAGGACTGGAAGACAGTGGACAGTGCTGAAAAGAAAAGGATTAAGCTGATCAAGGCTGAGGATGGCGAGTTCTGGTGGGTTATGCACAAGAACAAACAAACAAACACACGCACACACACACACACATACTTGTGCATAATTACATGCACATATAGACGTCATATTGTATGTCAGGTTGATAATGCTTTATAGAGGTCATATTGTATGTCAGGTTGATAATGCTTTCACAGTGCGGGTGGTTTTCCTATGTTAAGAATATTTACTTCAATGAAAGAGGAAATGTGCCTCTACCTCCTCTGTCTCACAGTCACCACATCCTTTTTAAATAAGCCAGGTTTCATGTGTCAGGCGTTCCCAGTGGTTAAACTGTGGACACTAAACCTGCACTAGGTTAGGAACGGTCTCGTCTTTCTATCGCTAACAATAGCGATGTATACTTTACTACGGTGCAGTTTCTGTTTAAGCAACCATAATAGTCATTAAGCTTATGTTTGGATTGAGGTTCATTGTTCCACTGATCCAGGCAGTACATTTTGATTTGTTATTGGTTAACTGTAATTGGCAGTTGCTCAGCCATGCTGACTTGAATTTGCTTTTGTGGATTACTGTAGTGAATGTGAGGACCATCTGCTCAGCCCTGTGTGCTTTGCTTGACTGAAATGTTCACTGCCAATGTTCCAACGCATTTCTTCTAGATTACTACCAGAATATTTACATATGCAGAAATTTTAATGCTTTCACTACTTGACAAATTCTGATGCTCTAATTTCCAATCCAGTACAAGCATAACTCATATTATGAAAGTGAAAACATTATGGTGTGATTTCCATGTGTAATAACAAATAAACATCCCTAATATCTGGGCATTTTGTGAAAGATTGTTCCTGAGTTTTTTTGCTGCTAGTGCCCAAGACTGACACTACTGTTCCACCAGAGACAGATTCAGAAGCAGGGCTTGTTCTGTAGGTGACAGCAGTATCGGGTCATCTGTGTAGAGCAGGAACCTCATGTTGTTTAATGTCAGGACAAGAGCTGCAAGCAGAGCCGGATCTAGGCATAGGTAAACTAGGCAGCTGCCTAGGGTCTAATTGCCGCAGAGGGGCCCAGGCAGAGGGGTAAAAAACATCAACTTTAGGCCTGTAAAGAAATTATGAAATATATCTATCAATATTTTCAAATCATTTTGGATAAAAAATATGTAAAAACCAAATCTAAAACTTATATTTTAATCAATGTAGGTTTTTATTTATTTTTTTAAATCATGCTGAAAACAGTTGTCTGCCTAGTGCAGTCTACTCATTTAATCTGGCCCTGGCTGCAACTGTGAAAAAAAATAACACAGCTTTGATATGAATATTGAATAAAATTCAAACTGCAGTCTGTCTGATGAACTCTCTGTAGGATAAATGTGGAGGACTTCAGCACTCTGTTTGACACGGTGGAACTGTGCAGTGTGAATCCAGTCTCTCTTGTGGAAGGTCATGATGTACCCTCCTCCGCCTGGACCATCAGCTCTCACCATGGCTCCTGGGTATCAGGGTGCTCAGCTGGAGGAAGCCGTAGATACCGCCGTGAGCCTGTTCCCTTTCACTCACTCTATTTCACACTCACTCACTCTCTTTCACACTTACTCACTCACTCTATTTCACACTCACTCACTCTCTTTCACACTTACTCACTCGCTCACTCACTCTATTCCACACTCACTCACTCTCTTTCACACTTACTCACTCGCTCACTCACTCTATTCCACACTCACTCACTCTCTTTCACAATCACTCACTCACTCTATTTCTCACTTACTCACTCTTTCACACTCACTCACTCACTCTCTCCCTTACACACTCACTCACTCACTCACTCTATTCCACACTCACTAACTCTCTTTCACAATCACTCACTCACTCTATTCCACACTCACTAACTCTCTTTCACAATCACTCACTCACTCTATTCCACACTCACTCACTCTATTCCACACTCACTCACTCTCTTTCACAATCACTCACTCTATTCCACACTCACTCACTCTATTCCACACTCACTCTCTCTATTCCACACTCACTCACTCTCTTTCACAATCACTCACTCTATTTCACACTGACTCACTAATTTTCACACTCATTCTCTTTCACAATCAGTCACTCACTCTATTTCACACTCACTCACTTTCACACTCACTCTCTCCCTTTCACACTAGCTCACTACCTTGCACATTTGCATCCACACAAAACGCATACAGACAGACAAACATGCATACTCATTTTCTCACACACACACACACACACACACACACACACACACACACACGCACACACACACTCACACACACACACATAAACTTCCTCTATTTCTGTCTCTCAGGCTCATTCTGGAAGAACCCTCAGTTCCGTCTCATCCTCTCAGAGAGGGACGAGGATGTAGATGATGATGACGAAGACGATGATGAGATTGGCGACGATGACGACATAGAGGAAGAGGAGGAGGCAGGGACGGGGGTGGAGACCCCAGAGAGGCAGGTGAATCAGAAGCAGAAGGTGAGGAGGACACAGTGCACTGTGCTGGTGGAGGTCCTCCAGAAAAACAGGAGGAAGAGGAACAAGATCCACTTCCTGTACATCGCTTTCCACATCTACAGGGTGAGAGTGCGCGGGAGCGACACGCAAATGGATGGAAGGCAGCAGGAGGAGCCTAAACCTTGCTCTCCGAGCGGAGCGCGAGCCTGCCGTTCTGTAGCGGGACGAAAGGGTGTCTCCATGACTGTACCTGTTCTGTAAATTCTGGAGAGGTGGTGGGTGGGGGGCTTTTTAAAAGAAATGGCAGTGTATCTGAAACCAGCCAATGCACAAGAATGCACCCCAGTCGCAAAATTAGCAGCAGGTCATGTCTATGTCTTCGTGTCTCACAGGAAAACACAGATCAGCATTCAAAAGAACTTGATCTTTCCCCTTGATGTGGCAAAATGGAGCCCCTGTCCTACTGCAGATCGGTTGGAGTATGTTAGCATGCTGGGGCACGGTCTGACTGCAGAGGGAGAGAAAGAGAGTGAGATTTCTTTCTCTTCCTCTCTATTCAGCCCATACCCTTGCATGTTCCTGCATGTTTATAGTGCACTTTGTGGGGTTTTTTCCATGTATTTCAGTTTTATTGTATGTTTTTGATGGGCCCGGACAGTTTTTGTGTGCAATGATGGATCTTTTAGATATTTAGAGAACCTCCTGCCAACCTGGCCGCTTTACTAGGGCTGGTATTGGGGCATTTTCTGGGTTTGTGGCCTAAAGCAAGAACATGAATAACTTCACAAGCAGCTTGTACATGTATGGCAGCTTGTCAAAGTTACGTTTCCAGAGGCTATACATGTGAATGGATTCATATTGTGTTTATTCACAATTATAAACATAAATACCTGTTTTTATATCATGCCAGAAAATAGTTCCAACCGAAAATAATATTAGACATGATCTTTTTTGAAGAATAAAGAGGTATTGTCCTGACTGTATCTACATACGACCTCTGGAGGCGAAACATTGCTGTAAAGGCTGCTTTGGAGTTGGAATGTATTTTCTTGCTTTTGACCACAACCCCCCGATTGCCCCTATACCTGCCATTATAAAGAGGCAGGTCATCAGAAAGTTCCGTAAATGGCAATGGCAAAATGTCCTTCACGGCACACAAAAAACTGATTGGGCCAATTGGAAAAAAAAAACAACAACACTGAACAACTGAAATAATATCAAACAACTCCAGAAAGTGAACTATCCCTTAAAGTGGGAGTGAGATTATTGTGCGATATTGTCTTTGTGTGTACTTTTCAGTTCTGCATATTCCATATATATGCATGTGTATATATTTTGCCGGTATAGATGTACGTTTATCATGCCAATGAAGAGAATTGGCATGAAATCGAACTGAGAGAAAGAGAATGAGAGAAACAGAGCCTGTATATATTTGGCAGTGTAAGAATGCGTAAGTGTGCGTGAGCGGGCGCGTCTCGGTGGCGTAGCCTGTAAAAAAGTGCACCGTCCGCGTGCTCATTGCGAGCCGCGACGTCGGCGGCTTCGAAACTGACCACGCAAACTGTGTCGCATGTCTCTTCCTCTCTCTCGCTCCCTGTTCCTCCTGTGTCTCTACACTGTGCTGTCCAATAAAAAGCTGAAAAGCCCTAAAAAATGTATATATTTTTTAAAGTGCTCACGAGAGTGATGGCGTGCGCATTCAGCCACAGGTGCTAGTACAGTGTGAGAGCAAGTTTACTATATGTAGACGCTGAGATTACCGCCGATGCAGGTTAACGTAGACTCTGAGATTAATGTCCATATTATGATGAGGTGACCGCTCCAGTGAGCTTGTTTCTCATTCTCTCTCCTGTTCTCTTTTTCAGATTCCTCCTGAGGTAAGAACCCATTCAATCCTCACATTCATAAACTTCGAGCCTCCCGTCAATGTGTCAGAAATCTGAGACCCGTCAGAAATCTGAGACCCGGCAGAAAGTCTTTTAATTGTTTTGGCATAATACAAGTGTCTTGGATGACAAAACATGTTGCAGTGAAAATATTTTCAAAAATATTATTTATTTTACTTTTATTGAATATCCCTTGCAGTGTAGGTTTTAGCATAGTAGACTAGACTGCCTGGCCAAAATAAAAGTCGCACACTCTAATATTTAGTTGGACCACCTTTAGCTTTGATTACGGCGCGCATTCGTCGTGATCGTGACATTGTTTCGACAACCTTATGCAACGTCACAACATTTATTTCCATCCAGAGTTGCATTCATTTTTGGTCAAGTATTGACGATGGGAAAGTCAAACCACTCCGTAAAGTCTTCTCCAGCACATCCCAAAAACTTTCAGTGGGGTTAAGGACTCCCTGAACCACTCTTTCACAATTTGAGCCCGATGAATCTTGGCATTGTCGTCCTGGAATATGCCCATTGATGGGATAACCTGGTCATTCAGTACATTCAGGTACCCAGCTGACTTCATTTTATTGCTGCATAACGTTGCGGAGCCTAGACCTGACCAACTGAAGCAACCCCAGATCATAACACTGCCTCCAGAGGCTTGTACAGTGGGCACTATGCATGACGAAAAATTAATTGCCATGTTTTATGAGGATATGTCACAATCTCTGAAGAGATACACATCTGGCTCACAGAAAGTAGGACACCCTTCTGCATACAGGATATCTGTACAACACTGTGTGCTCATTCTGTGTGACATTTCTCTAGAGCAGGGGTGTCAAACTCCAGTCCTGGAGGGCCGCAGTGTCTACAGGTATTTGTGGTTTCCTTTCAATCAGCACCCAGTTAAAGCATTGAGAACAAGGTGTGTGGACTTCTTAGCCAATTAGTGACTTAAATTAATCACTTGTGCTTAAACGCACCAAAAACCAGCAGACACTGCGGCCCTCCAGGACCGGATCTTGACACCCCTGCTCTAGAGGGATCAAGAAAAACAAATACGCATTCACTTTTATATTGTTTTCGTCCATGATTATCGTTATTTGTCCAATAAAATACAAATGTTAAGTAAGATCAAATAATGAAATAGACCTTAAAACAGCATGCCACAAAAACAAAATCATAAATAATGGACAAAGCTCTTTTAAAAACAAAATTACGGGCTGAAAAAAAACAATAGTCCTTTTCACATTTAGCCTTTTTTATATTTTATTTTTTTTGTGTCAATTTTCTCTAATGTGCTCGATAAAGGAGTCTAGACTTTAAAGATGCCCTTAATTGCTGATATCATAAGGAAATATACTGTAGATATGTACACATTAAATGTGATTATTTTAAGCATTAGTTAATTTATTTATACACCATAGAAGTTTAATTAACCTCTTCCTACCGAGGGCAAAATAGGCCAAATTTTGCCTGTTTTCACTAGTGACAAACAAAGGTGGTTATCTCAAAAACTATAAATGGTACAAATATGGTTCATGGCTTTTATTAAAGCAGACACCTGCAGTATTACGACTAAGCAGTGAGAACTCATAGAAATCCAGTTTTTGATACTTAACTACAACAATTTATGTACAGTAAATATAAAAAAACTAAAAAACGGGTACCTACATTCAAGTTTAAGAATTTTTACCTGATGAGCTACAAATGCAATCAAGGAAAAGACTCCTCTATCTGATTCATCAATATGCTGCCTACCTCTGGTAAAAATCTCTTGTCAATATCTCAAACCATTCAAATTTTACAGGGTTTTTTTCAGGTGAACCTTTTTCGTTATCCAAATGGTGCCAAATGGTGCCAAATGGTGCCAAATGTGCCAAAAATGGCAATGTTCCAGAAAGGTCTCAATATGATTTATTTTTTAGGTTTTTACAATAAAATGAGATAATTTGTCAATATTGGCAATAAAAGTTCATTTTTAGACGTGTTCTTGGTGTTCTGCATATTACACAACTAACTACCCAAGGTTACAAAAAGCTGTCAAAACCCATGTAGCAGCACAGTGAATCTTGTGTATTTCACCAGAGCCCCATTAGCCAGAAATGAGTCCAGGAATGTGCAAACAGGTTTTCAAATGAATAATGGGAATAGTATGAAACTTCCCTACACATTAATGCTTGCCAGTCATGTCCTTTATTCTGTTGCCACCTCCTATGACAGGGACGTTGGGGTTGGGTTTTAGGAGGCAAAACTTTATACATGACAAACATATATCAACTATATTACAAGTGCACTAAGGTGTACTACTAAAAGTGCAGTGGATAAAAAATCAAAAGTCCACCAGTTTCCTAGATAAAAAATAAAAACACCCCTGCTGTAACAAATAAAAAGATCCTTGCCTCTAATTGCTGAAGTTACCGTATTTACACAAAGAAAGTACAAAATGGCAGGGTCCAAAAAGCTAAAAAAAATGAACTAAAAACAAAAAAAGGTAAAGGATCAAAACATCGGGGTGGAGGTTGAGGAGAGATTATTTAACCATTCATACAGAAGCCATTTAGACTACACATTCCCTCAGGAGAGCAATCTGCATCATTACAAATCCCACTAACCCTGTCCATGGAATTGTCCACCATGTTGATATACCCATTAGTCCCCCTTATACAACAACAATCAACAATAATAATAATCAACAAGTACTCCCTCGTGTTATCATGTTCTCTCCCTCATACCATGCATAAATTACCATTTTGTTTACCTGCACAGCCTTCTGTACTGCATACAGAACAATTTACTCAGGTGGAACAATGACTTTACTAAACACTTCCAGAAGCCATTTCACACTCAAAAAAATCGTTTTAGTAGCTCATCTCAGACACAAATAGATAGCTAGCTGCTTGTTACCTGTAATTTTGCTTGCATTACATTACATTTATTTAGCAGACGCTTTTATCCAAAGCGACGTACAGTAAGTGCGCACAGAGACATCAAGATCACTACAGAACAGACAAGGCAAAGCACATCCTTCGCATAATGTAGCAGCTATCCCTAGCAATGAACGTCGACTGTAGTTCACAGTAAGCTGTGGGCAAATCAGCAACACCACACTTCCATTCCTAATACTCGTATAAACTATAATAAACAGACAGGAAAACACAGGGATGCTTGCTAGCTTGCCACTGTAAAGGCAATACTATCTATATTAATTTAGCTGAGAGGGACCGAT
>CM056378.1:41867076-41902420 GCA_029718625.1 Synaphobranchus kaupii
CCTGTGTCTCAACTGGAAATATTAACTTTATGCCAATTTTTTTTCTGGTGGGTTCTCAGATACTAGCGAATACCACTTAAGGCAATAATGTGTAACAATTTCCATCCACAACATGTGTTAGATTATACTCAAATATGAAGTGTCCCACCTCCTGTAACCTTCTTTGTATGTTGTTGCTATCACGGTTGTGGCCCGACTTGTGATTTTCCAGCTGTGTCTCGGTGGTCCAGCATGCTCCCTGTCTGTGTCCTGACAAGTGATTAAATAGTCATCTTTCCAGGGCTTGCTGAAGAACTGCAGGCTCTTACAAGTAAACGGTCAGCTGTCTCCGTTTGGTTGTTATGAACACAAACGGCTGACAGAAATGTGTTATTTTTGCAACGATTTCTTGAAAATGGACCAATAATCTTTCATATTGCCGCTTTTAACAACCTACTCGGCTTTAAATTGAAAATAATATTTTTACTGCTATGTCTTATGTATGCCTCCCCCCTCTCTCTCTTTTTTCCTCTCTCCCTTTCTTTCTTTTCCTCCTTCTCCCTCAGTCCTTGATAAGGATTACCAACTACCCTTGGACACCTGCAGGCAGCTCATCCTGGCAGAAGCTGTATCCTTTCATAAACATAGTCTCATTTTCAGGGTTTCCTTTCTGTTTAGTCAATTATCACCCTCGCTCCCCCCCCCCCCTCCCCCTTCTCTCTCTCTTTCTCTCTCTCTCTTCAAGGGCGACCTGTACCTAAAATAACTGAGGGGGCACAGAGGAATAATGATAGGAGTTGATAACAAAATCCTGTTTAGAGAATAGTTTTGAGGGAATATACAGTAATCTTACAATATTTTTGGATGTATGACAACATTTGGAAATAGAATAAAATTGACGTATGTATATGTAGATAGATTCTGAGGAAGCTAAATCTGAAATCTGGCCAAATCTGTGAATGGGCAGATGGCCACCGTCTCTATTTCCCCCTTCTCTGTCTGTCTGATGTTAGCTGACCCCTGACCCCAGCTTTCAGACTGAAGGCAGGAGCAGACTGACACTCCAGCAGACGGAGAGGCTGCTGTCCATGCTGCGCAGTCTCCAGGTAGAGCTGCGCAGACGGGCCAGTTTGCGCATCGCACACATATATCGTATCCTGGAGCCTGGGGGGTGGAGGGAGGGATGATGTACTTCATACTGCAACTGAAGCACTTGTCTGTATCTTTTTAAGAGTCAAAGGTTACCCTAATACACAACGGCAGCACATACCCCTCTCAGCTCAGCGTTCTCTACCCTGCACCAGAATGAAATGAATACTCTGTCACTCTCCCTCTCTGTTTCTCTCTCTCTATCACATTCCCTCCCTCTCACTCTCTTCATCTCTCAGTCCATCTTCCTCCAGTTTGATGAAGACTCCTCTGGGACTATGAACCCCTTCGAGCTCAGCCTGGCACTAGAAGCTGCTGGTATACACATCAACGCACGCACACACACACACACACACACACACACACACACATTCACGCGCACACACATACACACATACTCATTCACTGTACATACATGATAGAAAGTTAGAGAGATAAGTTATGTGCTCAACACTATTACAGACAGACTAATAAACGGAATCATTATAAATGTTTTAGTCTAACTGATAAAGGATTAGGCTGGATGTACATGCATTAGCCTAGAGCGCTGAAGCTGAGATATAATAAGCCAGGGCTGTGTCATTAGCCACCAGTGTTTGAAGGGCATGGGCGAAAAGAAAAAAAGGGCACCTACTGCACGACATGGGGCCCCATCAGCGCCCAAAAAGCATCGCTATGATGCGTTATGTGTGCTGAAATAGTCTTCGTCCTTGATTAACATTATGTAGGCAATCCAGAAAGGGCACCCTTTGGGACACTGTTATGTAGTGGCAGCATAGAGGGCACTTTATCACGGCACTGTTTACCTTTGGAAGGGCATCCATAGGGATTGTCAAGTTTAGACAATTGGAAGGGCACCAATAGGGCACTGCATCACATTTTATCCACTAATAGAGCACTCATTAAGACATGTTATTGTATTTTCTTGCTATGTTTTCCTATGTGAAGGGCAGCCAATAGGGCACATACTCTCGTTTTCGCCACTCAAGAGGGCACTTAAGCGCGACGTTTTCAACCGGGGGGGCACCAGGGGGGGCAGTCGCCCCCCCTGCCCCCCCCCCCCTCAGTCCGCCAGTGTTAGCCACCTATGACCAGCAGTCCACAGAGACCAGACACAGCTGGCAGGATGGACTTAAGTTGCCCCCTAGTGGCTCACCAGGAAACTACAGGTGACCCCTTGTCATCAGCAAGAGACTGTCCTCACCTCCGCTCCAATGAGTAATGGCTCCCCTGTAGTGCACTGTGTGCGTGTACAGGGGAAACGGTAGCTGGCGCGCAGGTGAGCGTGTGAGAATGCCTCACGCTGCAGTGCCCCCTGTGAATGTGTGAGTTACAATCGATGATGCAAATGCAGGGAAAACTGCAATACCAACAGACTGTGAGAGGAAAAAAAAAGACAGAAGAAAAAAAATATATATATACACTACTCACAAAAAGTTAGGGATATTCGGCTTTCGGGTGAAATTTCAGGATGAACCTAAAATGCACTATAACCTTTACAGGTGAAATTAATTTGACCTTCTCTAAACTTTTGAATGCACATGTCCAACTATTCAATGTTTCAGTACTTTTTGCACAACTTGCTGTTCTCTAACAAGGAGCTGAACGGCAAAATTCACAACAGGTGTTTGATCCATGAATCGACCAATAAATTTCCTGGTTCAATTAGAATTGGTATTTAAACAGTCCTCTTCATCATGCTGTTCACATTTTGACATCATGAGACCAAGACGACACCTAACAATTGATCAACAGTACCTCGCCATTGCGAGGCTTCAAACAGGATGTTCTCAGAGGGAAGTGGCCACTGAGCTTAGAGTGTCACAGAGTGTCACCAGCAGGTTGCAACAGAGATACAGAGAGACTGAAAGAGTCACAGAAAGGCATAGAAGTGGACGTCCTTTGGCCACATCCCACACTGATGACCGCTTCATTGTGAACAGTGCCCTGCGGAACCGGATGATGAATGCCACTCAACTCCAGGCACATTTAAGGGAGGTGAGAGGCACCCAAGTGTCACGTCAGACCATTCGAAACCGTTTACATCAGCGTGGTCTGCGTGCTAGATGACCTGCAAGGGTACCTGACCACACCACCAGGCACAGGCGTCATCGTCTTGCATGGGCCAGGGAGCATTTACGCTGGACGAGGGACCAGTGGGCCTCAGTGCTGTTCTCTGATGAAAGTCGATTCACGTTGAGCAGAAATGATGGCCGCCAACGATGTTGGAGACGTCAAGGAGAGCGTTATGCATCAGCCACTGTTGTCACCAGACGACCCTTTGGTGGTGACGGTGTTACAGTGTGGGCAGGTGTGTCTAGTCAATACAGAACTGCCCTACACTTTGTGAATGGTACAGTGACAAGCCCATACTACCTGAATAACATCATTAATCCAGTCATTGTGCCCCTGCATGAACAACACAGGCCTAATTTCATCTTCATGGACGGCAATGCTCCAGCTCATTGAGGTCGCATCATTAGGGAAAGGCTGCTGGAGACTGGGGTACCTCAAATGGAGTGGCCTGCACTTTCTCCAGACCTGAATCCCATAGAAAACCTATGGGATCAGCTGACTCACCGTGTAGAGGCTCGTAACTCTGTACCCCAGAACCTCAATGACCTGAGGGCCGCCCTTCAAGAAGAGTGGGATGCCATGCCTCAGCAGGCAATAAGTCGACTTGTGAACAGCATGAGACGTCGTTGTCAAGCTGTAATTGATGCTCAAGGGCACATGAAAAGTTATTGAGACATTGACATTTTTGTTGTGGTATACCCACCACTGTTGTTGGCTTTTGTTTCAATAAATTGTTTGAGATGAGGAAATCACCATTGCATGCTTCTACTTAAATGCCCTACTTTCATGATACGTATAATATCACTGTAGCATGAACTTACATTTTCCATAAATTTCACCCGAAAGCCAAATATCCCTAACTTTTTGTGAGTAGTGTATATATACTGTATATCCTTCCTCTCCTGCTCCCTCTCCTTCTATCAGATCCAGATCTATGTATGTTTCATTAAAATGAAAATAGATCATCATACATGGCAATATCATACTGGCAAAGCAAATAAAATGTTAAAATTTCAAGGGATGTTTCAAGCCTATTATTAAAATATTTTTGTTTTTGAGTATCAGTGTCGATCTCACAGTGGCCACAAACTTCTTCCTCTCTTTCCTGTTCTCTCTCCCTCTCTCCTTCTCTACCTTTCCCTCTCTTTCTGTCCTTTGTCTCTCCCCTCCTCTCTCTCTCTCTCTCTCCTCTCAGGGCTGAAGTGTGACAGTGAGGTAGTGCAAGTGCTGTGGGAGAGAGCTGGCTCTGGCGAGCTCCACCTGCCCTTTTACCGTTTCATCTCATGCGTGGCCAGACTGCGTGTGCTTTTCGGTAAGCTTGTGCCACGACCATGGATTTTGCGCCCTTGGTCGTGAGGTTCCCCAGCAGGAGGCCTGCTTTATAATGACAGTGAGACCTTTCCAAATCAGGCCTGAACAGTCGGGGAAACATAGGGCACTGCACCCCACTGTCAGCTTCACAAGCTGAGTGTCCTTGTACCCTGCGTTTAACATCGTCCTTCAGTCAGCAACATTACATTATGCCGCCTATCCAGAGAAATAACACATGATCAGATCACAAATCCAAGTGCACTTTCCTTGAGGGGGAAAGTACAGTTGCAAGAGAGACACAGAACAGGGTTTTATTGATACAGTCTCCTTGTTGCAGGTCTTTTTTTTGTGGACCCATTGCTGGATGCATAATTTTGTGTATTGCATCACAAAATGCTGTGTTGGTGTGTGAGACCATAATGTGTGTGAGGTTGTGTTGCGATGGTGTGTGAGGTAAAGTGCTGTAGCATGTTGCTGTGTTGTGTGAGGTAAAGTGCTGTAACATGTTGCTGTGTTGTGTGAGGTAAACTGCTGTAGCGTGTTGTGGTATTGTGTGACGTAACGTCCTGTAGCGTGTTGCGGTGTTGTGTGAGGTAAAGTGTTGTCGTGTATTGTGGTGTTGTGTGAGGTAAAGTGTTGTTGTGTATTGTGGTGTTGTGTGAGGTAAAGTGTTGTCGTGTATTGCGGTATTGTGTGAGATAATGTGCTGTAGCATGTGGTGTGACGTAAAGTCCTGTCGTGTGTTGTGGTGTTGTGTGAGGTAAAGTGTTGTCATGTATTGTGGTGTTGTGTGAGGTAAAGTGCTGTAGTGTATTGCGGTATTGTGTGAGGTAATGTGCTGTAACATGTTTTGTGAGGTAAAGTGCAGTAGCGTGTTGCGTGTTTGAGGTAAAGTGCTGTAGTGGGTTGTGGTGTTGTGTGAGGTAAAGTGCTGTAGTGGGTTGCGGTGTTGTGTGAGGTAAAGTCCTGTAGTGTGTTGTGGTATGTGAGGTAAAGTGCTGTGGTGTGCTGCGTTGTTGTGTGGGGTTAAGTCCTGTAGTGTGTTGCACTGTTGTGTGGGGTTAAGTCCTGTAGTGTGTTACGGTGTTGTGTGAGGTAAAGTCCTGTAGTATGTTGCGGTGTGTGAGGTAAAGTGCCGTAGTGTGTTGCGCTGTTGTGTGGGGTTAAGTCCTGTAGTGTGTTACGATGTTGTGTGAGGTAATGTTCTGTAGTGTGTTGCTGTTTTGTGTGAGGTTAAGTCCTGAAGTGTGTTGTGGTGTTGTGTGAGGTTAAGTCCTGTAGTGTGTTGTGGTGTTGTGTGAGGTTAAGTCCTGTAATGTGTTGTGGTGTTGTGTGAGGTTAAGTCCTGAAGTGTGTTGTGGTGTTGTGTGAGGTTAAGTCCTGTAGTGTGTTGTGGTGTTGTGTGAGGTTAAGTCCTGTAGTGTGTTGTGGTGTTGTGTGAGGTTAAGTCCTGAAGTGTGTTGTGGTGTTGTGTGAGGTTAAGTCCTGTAGTGTGTTGCGGTGTTGTGTGAGGTGAAGTCTTGTAGTGTGTTGTGGTGTTGTGTGAGGTTAAGTCCTGTAGTGTATTGTGGTGTTGTGTGAGGTAAAGTCCTGTAGTATGTTGCGGTGTGTGAGGTAAAGTGCCGTACTGTGTTGCGCTGTTGTGTGGGGTTAAGTCCTGTAGTGTGTTACGATGTTGTGTGAGGTAATGTTCTGTAGTGTGTTGCTGTTTTGTGTGAGGTTAAGTCCTGAAGTGTGTTGCTGTTTTGTGTGAGGTTAAGTCCTGAAGTGTGTTGTGGTGTTGTGTGAGGTTAAGTCCTGTAGTGTGTTACGGTGTTGTGTGAGGTAAAGTCCTGTAGTATGTTGCGGTGTGTGAGGTAAAGTGCCGTAGTGTGTTGCGCTGTTGTGTGGGGTTAA
This sequence comes from Synaphobranchus kaupii, assembly GCA_029718625.1. Taxonomy (NCBI): domain Eukaryota; kingdom Metazoa; phylum Chordata; class Actinopteri; order Anguilliformes; family Synaphobranchidae; genus Synaphobranchus; species Synaphobranchus kaupii. The sequence continues at coordinate 41,873,488 of CM056378.1, forward strand.
GTCCTGTAGTGTGTTACGATGTTGTGTGAGGTAATGTTCTGTAGTGTGTTGCTGTTTTGTGTGAGGTTAAGTCCTGAAGTGTGTTGTGGTGTTGTGTGAGGTTAAGTCCTGTAGTGTGTTGTGGTGTTGTGTGAGGTTAAGTCCTGTAGTGTGTTGTGGTGTTGTGTGAGGTTAAGTCCTGTAGTGTGTTGCGGTGTTGTGTGAGGTAAAGTCCTGTAGTGTGTTGTGGTGGTGTGTGAGGTTAAGTCCTGTAGTGTGTTGTGGTGTTGTGTGAGGTTAAGTCCTGTAGTGTGTTGCGGTGTTGTGTGAGGTAAAGTCCTGTAGTGTGTTGTGGTGGTGTGTGAGGTAAAGTCTTGTAGTGTGTTGTGGTGTTGTGTGAGGTTAAGTCCTGTAGTGTGTTGCGGTGTTGTGTGAGGTTAAGTCCTGTAGTGTGTTGCGGTGTTGTGTGAGGTAAAGTCCTGTAGTGTGTTGTGGTGGTGTGTGAGGTTAAGTCCTGTAGTGTGTTGTGGTGTTGTGTGAGGTTAAGTCCTGTAGTGTGTTGTGGTGTTGTGTGAGGTTAAGTCCTGTAGTGTGTTGCGGTGTTGTGTGAGGTAAAGTCCTGTAGTGTGTTGTGGTGTTGTGTGAGGTTAAGTCCTGTAGTGTGTTGCGGTGTTGTGTGAGGTAAAGTCTTGTAGTGTGTTGTGGTGTTGTGTGAGGTTAAGTCCTGTAGTGTATTGTGGTGTTGTGTGAGGTTAAGTCCTGTAGTGTATTGTGGTGTTGTGTGAGGTAAAGTCCTGTAGTGTGTTGCGGTGTTGTGTGAGGTAAAGTCCTGTAGTGTGTTGTGGTGGTGTGTGAGGTTAAGTCCTGTAGTGTGTTGTGGTGTTGTGTGAGATTAAGTCCTGTAGTGTGTTGTGGTGTTGTGTGAGGTTAAGTCCTGTAGTGTGTTGCGGTGTTGTGTGAGGTAAAGTCCTGTAGTGTGTTGTGGTGGTGTGTGAGGTTAAGTCCTGTAGTGTGTTGTGGTGTTGTGTGAGGTTAAGTCCTGTAGTGTGTTGCGGTGTTGTGTGAGGTAAAGTCCTGTAGTGTGTTGTGGTGGTGTGTGAGGTTAAGTCCTGTAGTGTGTTGTGGTGTTGTGTGAGGTGAAGTCCTGTAGTGTGTTGTGGTGTTGTGTGAGGTTAAGTCCTGTAGTGTGTTGTGGTGTTGTGTGAGGTTAAGTCCTGTAGTGTGTTGCGGTGTTGTGTGAGGTAAAGTCCTGTAGTGTGTTGTGGTGTTGTGTGAGGTTAAGTCCTGTAGTGTATTGTGGTGTTGTGTGAGGTTAAGTCCTGTAGTGTATTGTGGTGTTGTGTGAGGTAAAGTCCTGTAGTGTGTTGTGGTGTTGTGTGAGGTAAAGTCCTGTAGTGTGTTGTGGTGGTGTGTGAGGTTAAGTCCTGTAGTGTGTTGCGGTATTGTGTGAGGTAAAGTCCTGTAGTGTGTTGTGGTGTTGTGTGAGGTAAAGTCCTGTAGTGTATTGTGGTGTTGTGTGAGGTAAAGTCCTGTAGTGTGTTGCGGTGTTGTGTGAGGCAAAGTGCTGTAGTGTGTTGTGGTGTTGTGTGAGGTAAAGTCCTGTAGTGTGTTGCGGTGTTGTGTGAGGTAAAGTCCTGTAGTGTGTTGTGGTGTTGTGTGAGGTAAAGTCCTGTAGTGTGTTGTGGTGGTGTGTGAGGTAAAGTCTTGTAGTGTGTTGTGGTGTTGTGTGAGGTAAAGTCCTGTAGTGTGTTGTGGTGGTGTGTGAGGTTAAGTCCTGTAGTGTGTTGTGGTGTTGTGTGAGGTTAAGTCCTGTAGTGTGTTGCGGTGTTGTGTGAGGTAAAGTCCTGTAGTGTGTTGTGGTGGTGTGTGAGGTTAAGTCCTGTAGTGTGTTGTGGTGTTGTGTGAGGTTAAGTCCTGTAGTGTGTTGTGGTGTTGTGTGAGGTTAAGTCCTGTAGTGTGTTGTGGTGTTGTGTGAGGTTAAGTCCTGTAGTGTGTTGCGGTGTTGTGTGAGGTAAAGTCCTGTAGTGTGTTGTGGTGTTGTGTGAGGTTAAGTCCTGTAGTGTATTGTGGTGTTGTGTGAGGTTAAGTCCTGTAGTGTATTGTGGTGTTGTGTGAGGTAAAGTCCTGTAGTGTGTTGTGGTGTTGTGTGAGGTAAAGTCCTGTAGTGTGTTGTGGTGGTGTGTGAGGTTAAGTCCTGTAGTGTGTTGCGGTATTGTGTGAGGTAAAGTCCTGTAGTGTGTTGTGGTGTTGTGTGAGGTAAAGTCCTGTAGTGTATTGTGGTGTTGTGTGAGGTAAAGTCCTGTAGTGTGTTGCGGTGTTGTGTGAGGCAAAGTGCTGTAGTGTGTTGTGGTGTTGTGTGAGGTAAAGTCCTGTAGTGTGTTGCGGTGTTGTGTGAGGTAAAGTCCTGTAGTGTGTTGTGGTGTTGTGTGAGGTAAAGTCCTGTAGTGTGTTGTGGTGGTGTGTGAGGTAAAGTCTTGTAGTGTGTTGTGGTGTTGTGTGAGGTAAAGTCCTGTAGTGTGTTGTGGTGGTGTGTGAGGTAAAGTCTTGTAGTGTGTTGCGGTGTTGTGTTTGATTAAAGACTGAAAGGTGGCGATGTTCTCTCTTTCTCCCAGCTCTGTATGAGTCAGAGAGCAGCACTGAGGTGAAGGAACGTGGTATCCACGCAGTGAGTCCTCCCCCCTCCCTCTCTCATTCCCCTCCATCACTCCCCCTCTCCCTTCCTTTGTTCTCCCTCCCTTTTCCTCTCTTTTGTACTCTCATATGACGGGGGTCTTGGCCCACAGCTTTAAATTAAAAGTGTTTCACTTCCGGACTTCCGGTGTTTTTTTTTGATATGATCAATCAAGGCAGTGGTGACTCTTTCAGGAACTAAGGCAAAGCCAGCTCTCACAGAAGTGTTCAGTTTTTTGTGACTCTTTTAACATTCTGTTTCGTAGAAGCTCTGTATTACACAAACACATTTTGGTCCTCCACAGTGTAAGTAAAAAGATTCACAGTACTGAATTTAATTGACTTTTTATTAGGACTGGTCTTTTACTCATTTCTCAAGTTGTACCCCCACTTCAGCATCGTAAGTGGATTTAAAAGCTGACTCGAGACAGGAGACCATGCCACACATATTTCAGTGTGTAGAGACTGTCACGGTTGTCTGTCCACTTGTCCCCATGGCTGTTTGTCTGACTGACTGTCTGACTATCCATCCGTTGCAGTGGCTGCTCAAGTTTCTGGTGGTGTGAGTTCAAAGGGGAAAGGTCACTCACAGCACGGTCACCCTCTCTGAGTCATGGAACAGCCTTCAACTACCTACGGTCACCATCAATGTCACAACTATTGTCCACGGTCAACCTTAGCACGGTTCGCCTGATATCTACCATGAGGCCTGGTATACTCCCACTGCTATATCCCATTAAAGCAAATAACCAGCTGTAATGAACATCAGGACTGCAGCTTTTCTGTGAAATGTGATTAAACTAGCACCTTCTGTCATTGCTGGTTATTCAGCTGTCATGAGAGTCGATGCCTCCCATTAGTAAGCATTGCCCATGCATGAACTGAGTGATGTAATATAACGTAATATGTCAATGTTTATTCATCGTGGTCTGAGTGCTGTGAACGTACATCACACATTTCCATTTCCAGAGTTACATGACAAAGTGCATGAATGTTAAATACCAATAAACTGTTATGTCACGACTTGCTTCAGTTGTAAATTCTGCTCGAAAGAACTAGTTCAAAGTATCCTTTGCATTCAAAAATGTACACATTTTACAGATTGACATTTGTATACACACATGTATACACATGAAATTGCGCATACATGCACACACACATGGACCCGCGCACAGCCACGCAAGCACACACAACAAGCATACAAACAGACAGCCACGCAAGCACATACACACAGACACACACACACACAGCCACGCAAGTACACACATACAGACAGCCATGCAAACATACACATGCACAAATGTGTGCATACATATGCAAACGCACACACACACACAGAGTGTGCCCTGTGAGGGTGTGAGAGTGACAGAGGATATTAAAAGCTGTGGCTCTCCAGCGCCGCACGCACCATCTCTATTCTTATCACACTGACGCCACGTACGCCGTCACCACGCTGCCATCCCCCTCCTCCGTTACGCTCTCTCCATCCGTCCCGCGCTGCCCGCCCCCCTCCCTCGCACCGTCTCTTTCTCCCAGCGGCTCTCTTCCTCCCTCCGTTCCTTTCTCTTATGGGCACACGCTTAAGGACTCTCTCTCACACACACACACAGACACGCGCTCGCGTACACACACTCTTGTTTGAGTCCCGGAGCTCCTATTTATAGACCCTCTTCCTCGAATAACTTCCTCCCCGTCGTCAGGTGGCAACGCGCAGGTTGCCCGCAGCAACAGCCAGCCACTTCAGGACAGAAGCAGAGGGAGAGAGGGAGAGAGAGAGACGAGCAGTCTGAAGCTCTCTCTCTCTCCCTCTGATTCAGTCTCCAGGTCACAGCAGGCTGTGTCTGCTGCCCAAATCCAAGGAAGAACACTGTGCACATATCCCAGCATGCACTGCCTGCACCTACTGGGAGGACTGGTGCCCAGACACAGTTGTCTGGACTTTCCAACACAGAACAGTTCAACATGGGGTCCCTTCAGCAGACACTGATCAAATTCACAGTGCAGTAGAGCCACTTTTCATTCAAACCATGGAGCATTTTGTTAACCCCACCAACACCACCTCACATTCCCCTCTTCCCCTTCAAAATGCCCCCTTTTTCCTCCTGGCTGTTCTGCCTCTCTACTCTCTTAGCCTCTCTCTTTACTTCCAGTTTGTCAGCCCATTATAACTGGGGTAGGTTCAGGGTTCAAAGCACAGCCCTCCCTGGCTGTTCCACACCTCCCTCTGCCTCCACCCTTTCTTTCATGTTCTACCTCCACCTATCCAGCCCCTGACTCATTTTACCTCCATCCTCTCCAGTACTACCCTCCATCCATCCCTCTCTCCCCCCATACAAAACATTCTTCTCACCCCTGTGTCTGTTTCCTTAATGTCACCCCCCCCCCCCCCCCACCCATCCCATTAATTCCTCTCTCTCTTTCCATCTCCTCCTCCTCTCCTCCCTTTCTCCTGCATCCCTCTGTTCTTCAGGCGCAAAGCCCTGACATCCTCAGTGTCTCTTCCGAGCCCAGCTGGGGTTTCTGTAAAGTACTAACGGGGGTGGATACAGGAATATCAGTGGAGTTGTAGTGTGATGTGGGGGTGGTGATGTCAGGGGTGTTGGGCCATGAGATTTGGGAGTCGGGGGGGGGGGGCGGGAAGAAGGATCTCGCCAAGTTATAAATTCAGCCTGAGCACACAAACAATGCTTATAGATACACCTAAAGTGTCGTCAGAGCGTGTATTTCTGTATGTGTGAGCCGTGGTTCACCAAGTGCGACGCATGTTTACTAGATTGCTAATGTACTGACGATTCACCAGCTGTGAGAGTTTCCTATTTCTGGGCATGGAGACAGAGGGCAGTGTTAATAAAAGATTTTTAAAAAATAAAATGGCATTTTTGTCATCGTGTGCCTTAGGCTCAAATTTGTGCCAAGCACATATTGGGTGCGGGTGTGGTATGGTGGTTAGCAAACATCTTAACCAGAGGGTTATTTGGTCCATTTCCAAGTGGACATTTGCCCCGAATTGCCTCATTTACTTCAGTAAATATCCAGTTGTTTAAAGGATAATATGCAAAAAAATATATATTCTTTAATATATAAAATGCATATATTGTGATTATAATGGGAAACCTTTACTGTCAGAAGCCGATTCTGGTTTGTGTGTTTGTGATGTAATAAATCAGCCAGCATTAATCTATCAGCAGCAAACACGACAATGCATTACTGTTCTCAGGCATCAACAGCAAGCAGCTGATGACGGCAGATTTAAGGCTCCACTCCACACGTACAATGCAGTCCAAAAATATTTGGACATTGACACATTTTGTTGTTTTGGCTCCGTACTCCAGCACATTGGATTTGAAATGGAACAGTGAGGTTAAAGTGCAGACTTTCAGCTTCAGTTTGAGAGTGTGCACATCCATATCGGCTGAACCATGTAGCAATTGTAGCCCTTTTTATACATAGCAAAAGTAATTGGACAAATTAACATAAACTTAAATAAAGTCATCATATTTAATATTTGGTTGCATATCCTGTGCATGCCATGACTTCCTGATTTATGTGACCCAACAACATCAAAAGTATCTTGATATCTTATTTTCAGGTACTCTCACAAGTTATACTATAACCTTTGCATTTGAATGGATCTCTCTGGGAATTGGAGGAGGCGGACTAGATTAAGCTGTGAATTACGCTGCAACGGTATGGAACACATGGTTGGCTAAATGGCTGTAAGTCATTACATATGATGACTTTATTTAAGTTTATGTTAATTTGTCCAATTGCATTTGGTCTCCTAAAATGGGGGGACAATGTATGAAAAGGGCTACAATTGCTACACGGTCAACCCGATATGGATGTGCACACCCTCAAACTAAAGCTGAAAGTCTGCACTTTAACCTCATAGTCGCTGTTCCATTTCAAATCCAATGTGCTGGAGTACGGAGCCAAAACAACAAAATGTGTCAATGTCCAAATATTTTTGGACTGCATTGTACGTGTGGAGTGGAGCCTTAAATCTGCCGTCATCAGCTGCTTGCTGTTGAAGTTGTCATGGTTTCTGACAGCCTCCGGTTATTTCTACGGTCGTTCTTTCTCTTAGCGACGTCAAGTCACTCTATCGGATTTTCCATCTTCCATTCCGGTGCTTTGCTATCGCTTGGCGGTGATTCCTCGCACCTGTTTTGAGTTTCCTGTCAGCTTTATAAGCTCAGGGTTTCCACCTTCCTGTGCTTCGATATTGTCTTTGCTATTTGACACTGAAGTTGGTAAGGTATATTGCGGTCACTGCGTTTCTGGTTGTTGCAATAAGAAACGTGGAAAGTCCGCTTAGAGTTAGGGTAAAGATTTATTTCGTCTTTTTATTTCGTTTTGTCTCTTTATCCTTTTATACTCCTCTACCGTGGCCCCATAAGCCAGCAGAATAACAGGTTTATCTATAACAAGCCTTCAACTTGACTTTTTACAGCAAAAGTAATGAATTATACATCACTATTTGGCAAACCTGTCTGTTACCACCTCCTACGACAGAGGTGTCAGGTGGGGGAGGGGTGTCTTCACTGTCCTCCCTGAAAAAGACAGATTCAAGTACATTACTAAGTAGAATCACTAAAAAATGAGAACACAAATTATCTCAAAAAGACATATGGCAAGTATTACAATTAAGTGGGAAAAAAATTTTATTTTATAAAAAAAAATATATATATATATATATATATACATACACACACACACACACTTATATATATATATATATATATATATACGTATATACATTAAAAAATCTTACATCCACAGTACGTCTGATATTAGCTCCAACATAATTAGCAATCGTAGCTAACTAGGATTTATGAATTAGTTTGTCAGCTTGCACGAACTAAATTACATTATTATAATACTGTAATGTCTTGACTGAACCGTGAAATAAAGTACTGAGAATGGATGTCGTTTCATGCGTAAATTCAACAACTAGCCCTTGTGTTGGTTGCTGCACAAAGAAACTGCGAATGAACGCTAGAAAACAAACAAAGAGCAGGCGCTCCTTACCAGCCTGTGACGCCATAGAAGCTAACTAGCGAACTCCTGCGAGAATCCATTTATCACCAAACTAAAAATACTCTAGATAATAGCGCTCCATACTGTTGATAATTATGATGATAATAATAACAATAATAATAATAATAATTTGTATTATATATTTTTAAAAACACTTACATGTCCAGGCACGGGTCCATGCCAGAGTCATTGCTCTGCCAGAACACAGACTTCTTCGCCTCTGGGACACTTCTTCACCTCCAAAACCTGAGCAACCGTGAAATAAGCGCTCTTCTTTCCACCGTTGATTGCCACGTTCGCGTATAAATGTATAAAATAATCGTAAACTTTGAAGCAGCAAAGACATCACCAGCGCAATTGCATCATACAGCTGCCCGTGTCTGCGTACAGAGAAAGACTGGTCTGTGACGTTTTTTCAGCTCACAAAAAAAGCTACACATTGCTAAATACATCGGGATAGACTGAAAACGTAATTGTAACAGCAATCCAGCCCATCCCTTCCAGGATAAACTCAGTCAAAATGGCCACAGGCGTCATCTGATGCTGTCGACAGTCAGGAGCGCACAGCCGATTGCCCTATGGGCTGTCTTTACGCGTGGATACAGCGCCGTTCACAGTCGCTTGAATATGACATATTTTACTTCGTTTGAAAGGGCAGGAACCCCCGTAGAAGATAATCTACGTGTTTTACGTTAGATCATTCCTGTAGCAGTCTAGTAATGCTTTTACGCAACGGTAGTAACGTAGTACAAACGCAAAAGCGAAGGGTACGCACTGTGGAAATTGAGACTTTCCTGGATAATGGATAAATGGGTTACGAAAAAACGTTGAGGATTCTTCAGAAAAGGGTTATAACTGCATAACCAGGTATCGTATTTGGTTGCTTAAACATGTTTATCAAGAGAATTTGTAGAAAATAAAATGTATTTATACAAAACCGGAAGTATATCGGTTGTATGCATACTGAAGTGAGCACGGGGAAAAAAACACCTAATGTTTATTTATACAACTTTTCAATAATATACAATTGTTCCTGAATCGGATCTTGATTTTTTAGCGTGTTGAAATGGTACCAAGAGCTTTTGTGATACGCATTTTATTGCCTGTGACTGCGGCGAGGTGAAGGCTGTAAACAAATAAAAAAAGTGGGTTGGGCCTGCTGCTTTATGGCTCTGTAGTGTAACCTGAGAGCTGATAAGCATATAAACGAATGTGTTCGCAGGCTGTGACTGTTTTTAACAATTTTGCGTCGAAAGTTCCGTGTTTTATTAACGTTATAATTTAGAATTTAAGAGAAATATGAACACTATAAAAAATTGGGGCGCATGCGTCCCACCACTAGGGGGCCAAAGCCTATAGAGTTAACTATGCTCATTTCTCTCCAGGGTCACTCGGAGAGACTACATTTTCTTTTAGTTGATTCCCCGTCGTATCCACTCGTTCTGGGACATTCATGGCTGGGTTTGCATGACCCTCATGTTAGTTGGGGCAGAGACAGAGATCCTATTCGCCAGTGGGGTTCCCAGTGTCAATCCCACTGTCAAACTTTTTTTTTTTACCCTTCTTCGGGCTGGGTTCCTGATGGTTCCGAACTCAGCTCCGATAGTGAGTTGGAGGAGGCGGAGTTTCGCTCTGATCAAGATACTTCCTCCGCTCTCACAGGGAGTGGATAGGAGAGTCTGTCCTGGGATCCCTTTGCTGAGGGGGGTTCTCTGGAGGAGGATAGCCTTTCTGTTTTCGATTTTGATTGGGAGATGTCATCTGACGTTCCTTCCGAGACCCCGGAGGTGGTAGGGGTGCTCGAATTTCGCCTGCCCGCTAATCTCCTGGGGGAATATTCTGACCTCGCTGAGGTCTTTAGTAAACAACGCGCTACTACGTTACCTCCTCATAGGCCGTATGGCTGCGCGATTGAGTTGTACCCTGGTACGGTTCCTCCCAGGGGTCCACTGTATTCCCTGTTGGGTCCAGAAAGCACTGCTATGAGGGAGTACATTGAGGAGTGTTTAGCTAACGGTTTCATCAGACCTTCCACTTCACCGGCCGGTGCTGGGGTTTTTTTGTTAAAAAAAAAGATGGAAGGTTGAGGCCCTGTATAGATTATCGGGGTCTCAATGACATCACCATTAAGAACAGATATCCTCTTCCACTCATGAACTCTGCATTTGAGCGCTTACAGGGGGCGTCGGTCTTTTCTAAACTGGACCTTCGCCATGCCTACAATCTTGTGCGCATACGTGAGGGCGATGAGTAGAAAACTGCATTTAACAAACATCACGGACACTACAAGTACCGGGTGATGCCGTTCGGCCTCACTAGCGCCCCCTTTATCTTTCAGGCGCTAGTGAATGATGTTCTTCGAGAGATGTTGGAGAAATTTGTTGTTGTACAGTACCAGTCAAAAGTTTGGACACAACTACTAATAGAAGGTTTTTTTTCCGTTATTTTTACTGTTTTCCACATTTTGGAATAGTAAAGACATCAAAACTACGAGATAACACAAATTAAATTATGCAAAAACCAAAAAAGGGTTAAACAAATAAAAAAAGTCTTATATTTTAGATTCTTCAAAGTAGCCACCCTTTGCCTTGATAACGGCTTTGCACATTCTTGCCATTCTCTCAAACAACTTCTGTGGTAAAGAGGTATTCCACAGGTAAAAAGGTTATGCCATCATGACTGTATAAAAGGATATCAAAAGACTCCTGATATCTTATTTCCAGATACTCTTAGAAGCGATATATATAACCTCTGCATTTGAATGGATCTCTATGGGAATTGGGGGGTGGGACTAGATTTAGCTTTAAATTACACTGGAACAGTGTGGAACACATAGTTGGCTAAATGGCTCGAAGTCATCAACGGTCTGACGTATCAAACAAGCCTTAAACCATCACTCTGCTGCCAGAAATACAGTAGATATGGATGGATAACTTGAAGGGTTTCTTCTCCTGACTTATTTTTCCATAGAGTTCAATAGGAAAATTTGTCAGGAGAAACAACCCTTCAAGTGATCCATCCATATCTACTGCATATCTGGCAGCAGAGTGGTGGTTTAAGGCTTGTTTGATACGTCAGACCCTTGATGACTTAGAGCCATTTAGCCAACCATGTGTTCCAGTGTAATTTAAAGCTAAATCTAGTCCCACCACCCAATTCCCATAGAGATCCATTCAAATGCAGAGGTTATAGTATCGCTTCTAAGAGTACCTGTAAATAAGATATCAGGAGTCTTTTGATATCCTTTTATACAGTCATGATGGCATCACCTTTTTACCAGTGGAATACCTGTTTACCACAGAAGGTGTTTGAGAGAATGGCAAGAATGTGCAAAGCCGTTATCAAAGCAAAGGGTGGCTACTTTGAAGAATCTAAAATATAATACTTTTTTTTATTTGTTTAACCCTTTTTTGATTTTTGCATAATTTAATTTGTGTTATCTCATAGTTTTGATGTCTTTACTATTCCAAAATGTGGAAAACAGTAAAAATAACGGAAAAAAACCTTCTATGAGCAGGTGAAAAGAATATTAAACCTGATGCATTGATCCATTCTGATAAGGAACCACACCCTGAGCCCATTGTGCCGGCTTTGCAGATTGTGGCGCCAGTCATGTGGAAAATTGAGGCGGTCGTGCAGGAGGCGTTGCGTTCCGACCTGGGCCCAGGTGGTGGTCCGCCCCACTGTCTGTTTGTTCCGCCCCTGTTTGTTAAGATCTTGCGTTCTCCAGTGGAGTCACGCTTGCAACTGGCGGCTCATCCTGGCATCCACCGGATGAAGGAATTTGTTTCTCGTCGTTTTTGGTGGCCCAAGTTAGAGAGCGATGTGCGCGAATTTGTCGCTGCAACAAGGGTTGTGTGACCTGTGTCCAGTCATCCCTGGAGTCACATCGCTCTTGACTTCATAACCGGCTTGCCGGCATCCCAGGGTAACACTGTTATCCTGGTTGTGGTGGATAGGTTTTTGAGAGTGGCTCACTTCATCGCCCTATCCAAACTGCCATCAGCACCAGAGACAGCTCAGCTGATGGTGGACCACATTTTTAGGGTTCACGGTCTTCCCCTAGACGTGGTGTCCGATCGCAGCCCTCAATTCGCCGCTAGGTTTTGTCGCTCTTTCTGTGCTCTTCTAGGAGCGCCGGTCAGCCTGTCTTCAGGCTTCCATCCGGAGACTAATGGGCAGATGGAATGCATCAACCAGACCCTGGAGAGTACCCTGCGGTGCCTAGCTGCTTCCAATCCCACGTCCTGGAGCCGTCATCTAGCCTGGGCAGAGTACGCTCATAACTCCTTGCGTAATGTCTCCACAGGGCTCTCCCCTTTTGAGGCTCAGTTGGGGTATCAGCCTTGTTTCCTGAGCTGGAGAAAGATGTGGAGGTACCATCCGCCGGCTCATTCGTTCGTAGGTGTCGAGCAGTCTGTAGGCGAGTGCGCGCTTCTCTTCTTCGCGCGTGTGGGCAGAGGATACCAGTTTTTAGTAGACTAGGAGGGCTATGGTCCTGAGGAGTGCTGCTGGGTTCCCTCCAGGAACATCTTGGACCCTACACTTATTAGGGACTTCCGCAGAAATAAAGCTGAGGAAACGCCTGGGGTCGTCCCTTAGAAGGGGGTTCCTGTCATGGTTTCTGGCAGCCTCCAGTTATTTCTATGGTCGTTCTTTCTTTTAGCGACGTCAAGTCACTCTATCGGATTTTCCATCTTCCGTTCCAGTGCTTTGCTATCGCTCGGCGGTGATTCCTCGCACCTGTTTTGAGTTTCCTGTTGGCTTTAGGGTTTCCGCCTTCCTGTGCTTCGATATTGTCTTTGCTATTTGTCATCGAAGTCGGTAAGGTATAGGATTGCGGTCACTGCGTTTCTGGTTGTTGCAAATAAGAAACGTAGAAAGTCTGGTTAGAGTTAGGGTAAAGATTTATTTAGTCTTTTTATTTCCTTTTCTCTCTTTATCCTTTTATACTCCTCTGCCTGTTGCCTTTTGTTCAGCTCTTTTGCACCTAGAGCTGTAGGTAACAGGTTCGATTTCCATTTTGTTTCTTTCGCCCTTGTTACACAGGCTTTCTTTTGTTTTTTCTCTGACCTCCAGTTAAACGCTCCTTGTGTGAGAGTGTTCTTTTGTTGTTTGATTACTCGCTGTTGCCGAGTTCGCCCTCGTTTGGGGTTGTTTTTGTTTTGGCTTATGCCGTGAGGTTTTCTTTCCCATTTTTTCATTTATTTCCTTCCTGCTGCGGAGCTGTCTGCTTATTGGTGTATATCTTATGATATACACTTTTAGATCCCTTGGCTGTTTCACCTGGTTCTCCGAACCTTACACTCCCCCTTACAGAAGTCTGCAATTTAACCGTATGTTCACTGTTCCAAACAACAAAACCTGTGTCACTGTCCAAATACTTTTGGACTGCATTGTATATGCTTGCATCCAGAGCCAACGGCAGATCAAATTAGCCCTATGGGACGACGTGTGGCACAGTCTGTCGGGTGGCCGAATCTTGAGCCATATATGAGTAACCCCACCATGGTGCCTTCTGACCTGTCATCCCTTCTCTATTTGTTACCCTCTCGGCTTTCTCCCTTTCTGAGTAATGCACAAAAAAGGAGGGTGGACTGTCCACTCTCTTGAAAAAAACAAAACAAAACAAATTGGCCCTATGTCAAAGATCAGCATTGACAAACAGTTCCATTCACCTAATACAAACTAACAGCGGATTATCTATGTTGGCCATGACATGGCTTAATATGTCTTGTCTCCATTGGTCAGTGTGCAGACTGACTATAGCGGATAAGTTATGAGAATCTCCATTTGTCAGTGTACAGACTGACTCTATAGCTGGTAAGTTATGAGAATCTCCATTGGTCAGTGTACAGACAGATTCAGTCAGTGTCTATAGCTGATTGCGAGCATAATTTATTACCACTCAAACCTATCTGAATTTGTCTGTATCATCGCTGACTTGAACAGCATTTAAACCCGCAAAGGGGTGCATGTCAATGATGACAAAATACGTAAGCGTGGTCAGGGTTCGAATTACGGGGGGGCTAGGGGGCCCTCAGAGCCCCCCGAAAGAGACCTGAAGCCCCCCACCCCCATGGTCCACGCCCCCTCGAGACACAGTATAATTCCAGCATGGCTAATTATTTAGCAAGCTGCTGATTAAAGTGATATAACAGCATTAGCTAGCATTAAAAGGCAAGGCTATGTGGTAGTGGCAGCGAAAGTGGATGTATCATCTTCCAAATTAATAGACAAGCCCATTCAACATTCTATTTCAATTGAACATTTCATTTATGACCAAAAAACATCAGAAAAACGTAACAAGTGGACAGAAACAGCACTGAAACTCTGCCCCTTTTAGGTGAAATTCAATGTATGGTGAATGAAGGCATCACTGGTGGCTTGGGAATTGGACGTTGGTGGAGGCAGAAATGGTACCTTAAACTCATTATCAAACTTTAGTTTATTTCACTTGCACCGTTGTGCAAAACTGCAGCTGAAGATTTATTAAATTCCTCGGGAGGTCCGACGTTGGCTCTCGACTCACCGGAGCGCCGCCCACACCAGGGCACTGAGCGCGGCAGCGGACGTGCGTGCATTCCACTGATTCTAATTCACTCTTCTGTGCCAATTTTATAGCCTACAGGGTATAAAGTTGTACAGGAGGGAGTAAGCGCAGAACAGAGTAGAGATGCTACACTGCGAGCTTCTGACATGATGTTGGGAGGATCTACTGCCTGGGTTTTTGACAGGGGGTCCTTGAAGGTACCAGACTTGATATGCAATGACTTTATATAGATTGGTTCCCCTGGATGCCTTTGGGCCTGGGCGGGGGCCCTGGATCAGAAAAGGTTGAAAACCCCTGATCTAGTGGATTGCTAGACTGGCTAACTTAAACCCACCCAACTACTAGCAGGATGAGGCCAGCATTGTCCCACCATTGTGGACCCCCTGCGATAGTCAGCTAATGAAATATCTAAGGCTTGAATCTGCAAAGGTTAAATACAAAGTAGATCTTAGGGTAAAAAAAACCTCTTACCAGCAGTTCCCTGAAATTGTATGTTGTTTAATATAATTTGACGAGGGATGTACGTATGCCTTCCTCATATGTTGCACTTCCAAACTGTTCCTGTTTATGTTTTACATGCATGACTTCTGAACAAAACTCATTCAGTAGGATTGTTTAACAAGATTGTTGATGTGAACATTATCCCTGCACAGAAGTAGGCAATCCAGGGGTCATAAAATAAAAGTCCTGCCACGTGTTTCTTCCACCCATTAACTTAGCCTGCTGATTTCACTAATTAGTTCTACCTCCTGGCTGAAGAATTCTGCTAATTAGCAAATCCAGGTGATTTGAACAAAATACTGGAAGAGACTTTTACTATCTGTATCTGGATTTTCCACCTCTGTCTATTCAGGTATGAGTGTTCTAAACCATATGGGAAAACGTGTGCTAATTTTAGCAAACGGCAGCAAGCATTGTGCCACAGATGGGTTGACATGTGACTGTTCACAAGGGCACTGATTTTGTATCTTCTGCCGCAGATTGAAAACACATCTGTTTACGCTGTATCCTGGCTCAACTAATGCTAAACTCTAAGCCTATATGAGCTCGCATCAAATTCAAAACCTTGCTGGTTGCTTATCGGGCAGTTAAAGGGACAGCATGGTTATATTTTCAAAAGATCGTCAGATCCTACACACCAGCCAGACCTCTCCGTTCTGTTACTGCTGGGGCGGCTAGCGCACCCCCACCCCCGATAAGAACATCTGTTTAATACTCAAATGTACACTCAGTGGCCACTTTATTAGGCGCACCTGCTCATTAACGCAATAGGCTGCTCCTCCAAACAGCAAATCACGTGGCTGCAACTATAAAGCATGTAGACATGGTGAAGTTGTTTAATTGTTCGATCAAACATTCGAATGGGCAAAAGCAGCTTTGACCAAGGTATGAGGCTGTGTATGGTGCCAAACAGGGTGGTTACCAGCCCCGGTTCTAGACTGCTGTGATTGGGGGGGCAGACAGAAATTTAGGGGGGGCACCTTTTTATTTAGGGCACTGGCTTTTTCCCCTCGTTTGCATATATTTGTGTGTGTGTGTGTGTGTGTGTGTGTGTGTGTGTGTGTGTGTGTGTGTGTGTGTGTGTGTGTGTGTGTGTGTGTGTGTGTGTGTGTGTGTGTGTGTGTGTGTGTGTGTGTGTGTGTGTGTGTGTGTGTGTGTGTGTGTGTATCCTTGCAACCATACGCACGTGTGTCTAGATGGGAGCAAGGCCTATGATATTATATACTTAGACTTCCAAAAGCATTTCAGAGTGGGTTCGGAACTGGTTACGGGATAGAACACAAATGATAGTAGTAGGAGGGATCTTATCTGAGCAGGGTAAAGTGGGAAGTGGAGTTCCACAGGGTTCGGTTCTGGGTCCACTGCTCTTCCTCATTTACATAAATGACCTAGATGCGGATATTGAAAGTACATTAGTTCAATTTGCGGATGATACAAAACTGGGAGGTTTAGCCAACTGTCTGGAAGCTACTAAGGTAATCCAAGAAGATTTAAACAAATTCCAGAAGTGGGCAGAAACCTGGCAAATGAAATTCAATATAACTATATGTAAAGTTCTACTTGTGGGGAATAAAAACATAGGGCAGGATTACTTTATGCGTGGTACAAAACTAGAATGTGCACATGCAGAAAAAGACTTGGGAGTAATAGTCGATCAAAGCCTATCAGGGTCTGGTCAATGTGCTGTAGCGGTAAAAAAAAAAGCTAACAGGATGCTGGGATACATAGCCAGGAGTATTGAGTATAAATCTAAGGAGATCATACTCACACTATACAATGCCCTTGTCAGACCACACTTAGAGTACTGTCTGCAGTTCTGGGGACCTTACTACAAGAAAGATATAGAGGCGCTGGAAAAGGTCCAAAGAAGGGCAACCAGATTGATCCCGGGTATAAAAGATAAGTTTTATGAGGAAAGGCTTGAAATGCTAGGATTTTTCAAGCTTAGTAAAAGGAGACTTAGGGGGGGATTTGATTGAGGCGTTTAAATTTATTAAAGGGATCAACAAAGTGAACTACAGGAAATTATTCAAGTTGAGCTTGGTTAGCAGAACGAGGGGGCATAAATGGAAACTGGCAAAGAATACATTTCTCACAGACACTAAGAAATATTTTTTCACACAGAGGGCCCTATCTTGGCGATCTTGGCGCTTAGTCTAAGCGCATGGCGCTAAGTCCATTTAGGGCGTGTCCAAGTCTACTTTTGCTATTTTAACGGCGTGTTTTTTGGGCGCTAAGCACGGCGTAAGGTGCAACTGGGCTGAACCTAGTCTCTTCATTAATTATAGGTGTGTCTTGGGTGTGACATGCAATAAACCAATCAAAATGTCATATCCCATTCCCTTTAAAAGCCTGCTTTTCCACCTTGGCGGATTGCTTATCAATCAAAATCAATCAATCAAAATCAATCAAAAATACTTTATTGATCCCCGCAGGGAAATTGTAATGTGACAATCATCCACTTCTGCACTTAAGATAGGAAAGAAAAGAATAAATATAAAAATGAGAGAATAATCATAAATACATATAATACAATTCAATAGTAAAAAAGATAAAATAAAATAAAATAAAATAAAATAAAATAAAATAAAACATTGCTAGTAAGGTGCCATAGTGAGTTTATAACTTTATGACCGGCACAAATGTGAGTGACCTAGTACTCAGAGGGAGGAGTTAAAGAGTTTGATTGCCGCAGGCAGGAATGACCTCCTGTGGCGCTCTGTGGTGCATCTTGGCATGATGAGTCTACCGCTGAATGTGCTCCTGACCGGCTCGTTATGGAGGGGGTGGGAGGTGTTATCCAGGATGCTTCTCAGCTTAATCAGCATCCTCCTCTCCATCACAGTTGTCAGGGAGTCCAGTTTCACCCCAACAACATCACCGGCCTTGCGGATCAACTTATTCAGTCGGTTGGCGTCAGCCACTCTCAGCCTGCTGCCCCAACAAACCACAGCGTACAGTAGAGCGCTGGCCACCACCGACTCATAAAATATCCTGAGCATTGTCCTGCAGATGTTGAAGGACCGTAGCCTCCTCAGAAAATAGAGGCGGCTTTGACCCTTCTTATAAACCGCCTCTGTGTTCTTTGACCAGTCCAGTTTATTGTCAATAAACACCCCCAAGTACTTGTAGTCCTCCACAATGTCCACGCTGATGCCCCTGATGGAAACGGGGATCACTGGTGTCTTCTTCCTCCTCAGGTCCACCACCAGCTCCTTTGTCTTAGTCACATTTAGCTGAAGATAGTTGTCCTCGCACCATGTGACAAAGTTTTCCACCACAGCCCTATACTCAGCCTTATGATGGCGAAACAGACATGCTCGTGCGTGTTTAGTGCGATCAAGGAATCGGCTATATGGATCAGTAGCAGTAGTAGTATTATGAGTTCCCGGTAATTCCTGACAGTGCTGTTTACGAAATATATGCTGTTAAATTTAGTTAAAAGCACCTGCAACAGCTGAGAATAAGCGACCAATTGCTTCCTTCTCACCTTAGAAAACGCCAAATTAGCCTGCTTGTTTAACGAATTTCGTTTGATTATGCAATGAACTCATGTTCAAGCTTCATCCGAAGTTCATTAGGCTACCTGTCCTGCATTCTAATTTTGATTAATAACATAACTAACGTTATTTTGCCTTAATGATGACACTAAATACAACAAATCTGTCAGGTTGGCAACCCATAGGTTCAGCATATTTTCCCTTGTTTTATAATGTCCTGCTTATGGAAATGTGACCAACCTGTTTAACTGGTAGCGTAATACTTTAAAACGATTCACTTTCCCAGGAAGACCGTGAAATGTGCAATGTACAGCAGGGGAAACAGACCTGCTCCTGTAAAGCGAACATGCAGATAATGGAATTAAAATTAATTGTAAATTAATTGTGTAACGTGCTGCAAATTTCGTTTCTAATTAGACGCTTAGTTCTCTTTAAAATCTTTTGTTCAAGTTATGGAATTACAGGTGAAATCAGCGGGGTTTTAATAAGCTGAGGGTATGGAAACCTTGTCAATGTAATTTTAAAAATATGAAGGACAAAGAAAAGCTAAGGTTAGCCTACAATTCAGTTAACATGATGACATTTTAACCATAGTCTATCTAAAAAACATTATGAACAGGTGTCCGCTGTAGCTTAGGCTATTTGAAAAACAATAAAAGCAATATTCACTGGACAAGGTTTTGAACTTTTTTCAGTCACAAACCATTCTATTTACTTACAGGCTGTATTCCTAGATAAACAGAGCTGTATTGTAATGACATCTGAAGCGCATTTTCAGAACGCAAATGTCCGTCTATTGCAGTAGCCTATGCGAGTTTTCCATTGAATTACAATTCACGCATTAGGTGCAAATGACAATTCGCGCATTAGGCTTGATATAGGTGTTATCAGCTCCTTTTTAATGGATAGCCATTGAACATCGCCTGGATGTTGATGGAGTGGGCTGAGAGCAATGTAATGTGGCATCGTTTCCCTTCGCTAAGGGAAAGGTATGTGGACCTATGGAACCATTTATTATTATGCATTTTTGATATAGCCTACACAATAATAATATTTCACATTGTGATCTAGATATTTTAGTCATGCTTGTGCACACCCCTGTGTGTAACAGACAGGCGGGTATGCGCATTGTGCACACGCCTATGTAGACGCACTTATATGCGCCGTTAAAATAACATGTAAACAACTGCGACATTACTTTAGACCAGGTTTGTGGTGGTTCTAGCGCAAGCGCTTTCTGCTGGCTCAAGATACGCCAAAAATAATCCTGGCCACTCCTCATCTTAAGACCAACACGCCCAGTTCACTTGTGATGGCGCAAGAATACATGCTAGTTAAAGGACGTAAGCGTTAGGCGTTATTATGGACCTAGCGCCGGGTGTAAGATAGCAAAGACACTTGCGTTTGGGTTAGCGCCGCTTTGCGCCGGGTGTAAGATAGGGCCCAGAGAGTGGTCAATACGTGGAATAGCTTGCCTGAACATGTGGTGGAGGCAGAAACACTGGGGGTGTTCAAGACCCGGCTTGATTCAGTGTTAGACACTATTAGTACAGTTTAGAGGTAAGAATAGACAAGCATTGTTGGGCTGAATGGCCTGTTCTCATCTTTCCTTGTTATGTTATGTTATGTTATGTGTGTAGGGGTGTTCAGAGAGGCCACTATTTGTATTTCTTGAGGCCCTAATTATGCGTGTTTGTATTCAGATAAAAATGAAGTTAGCACAGTTTGCAGCTCTGCAACAAAAAAAGAAGGAAACTTGGCAGACAATACTGTTTTTTGGCACTGACATTCCTATTGTTGGAATATGAAATCATTTAACTCACTTTTCTATAATAGCCTAACATAATATTTGAAGTATAACAACAGTCTTACATGTTATGCAAAAGTAGAAGGCTAACAGCAGAGCTAACTATTGTATACCACCCTGGCAAATGACAGCTGCTTTATGCAAATAAAATGGGGTAAGCTCCACAAAATTAATTATGTTGTACCAAAGTGAAATAAGGTTATCCATTAAATAAAAGCTGAGTGTGCTCTTTAGCTAAATCAAGAAAAAAAAAAAGTCTTTGTCCCAAACATGGAGCTTACAGTTGCCTACATCAGGGGTTCTCAATCCTGGTCCTGGGGGACCCCTGTGTATGCTGGCTTTCGTTGCAACCGCAGTTGCAATCCCAGAATTTTAACAAGCTGTTAATTTTTCTTAATTAGGTGCTTGTCATGTTTGGAGGAATTATTCACCCTCTTAAGCCACATTATATCAGAAATAGCTATGGATGCCATGTAGAATAAACACCCCATGTTCACATTGTGCTATATTATTTAAAAAAGATAAGAAAATTATTTAACAGATCCATTTAAAGACTGATTTGAATCAATAGGCTCCTAATTGGTGAAAGTGTGGACACATGGCCACTAAAATTAACCATTTCGTAGATAATGAAGAATTCAAACACAAAGCAAATGATAACGAGCCAAACCTGCATTGTCTTAAGCTTAAAGAAAAAATTGAGTTAAACACATGTGTTCAACAACCTAATTAGGAGCCTATTGATTCACTTCACTCTTTCATTTGAGTGAAAATACATTATTTTGTAACCTTTTCTTATGTAATTTTTGCAATATAGCACAATAAGCACAATGTGAACATGGGGAGTTTGTTCTACATGGCATGCATAGCTATTTCTGACATAATGTGTCTTAAGTGGGCGAATAATTCCTCCAAACATGAAAAGCACCTAATTAAGAAAAATTAACAGCTTGTTAAAATTCTGGGATTGCAACTGCGGTTGCAACGAAAACCAGCATACACAGGGGTCCCCCAGGACCAGGATTGAGAACCCCTGGCCTACATCACCCATTCCGTGATTACGCTGAACTACCACTACACCGATTCTCAGGACTGTTTTCAAGAAATAAAGCAGCAAGCACTTTACAAACAAAGGTAATGCCAAAAAAAAAAAAAGATTTGTAGGCTATGGTTTCTCTTAAAACTGTTGGAGATTTATAACAATATGGTTAAAAGAAAAAAGAAGGCCTAGCTATTCCCACTGCAAAACACAAAGTAATTGCCTCAAAGCATGAGTCTTCTGTTTGTTTTCATAAAAGCCCTAACAAACTCATCCAAATCAATACTCTTGGTTATTCATTTTTCATGTGCCAGAATCACCAAATTCCTTTTTCTCTCATGCAGCATTGTGCAGCAGAAGGGTGTTAGGACACGTGTCAGAGTGGAGAAAGAACTCTCACATCATGCTGAGAATACTCCAATCACCAGTGCAGTTGCATACACTGCATGTAGCTCTGGAAAGGCTTCCTTATAGCCCTGTATATGTCAACACACTGTTGACAGGTCCGCGTCAGTGGAGAACTTCTTGAGCAACATGGATTTTGCCACATCAATTTCATTTTTCAGACTATTGGTTGTTGCATCAGTACCGGCAAGTAGCTGCAGCGGTTTCAATAGGGCCAACTCTAGAAAAGACGTAGACTGGGGAACAAGACAGCTTACTGCCCTCATCAGGTAATTTCTCCTCGAAAACCTGTCCTCAATCTCTGTAATAGCTCTGTCCAAGACGTTTAGGAGGGCTCTTCTCAAAAACTGGCTGGGAGTGTTGGAGGAATCGGACTCAGTGTGACCAACGGTGGAGAGAACAAAACTGTCTATGAGCTGTTTGCTCATTGTTCTCCTTCTTTTTGTAGCAGTGGGGCTGTCTAATATCTCAAAATTATCCCATGAATCATCTTCTCGGATATCTTTTAAAGCTTGCAGTGAGGCACTGATAACCTCCCCAGCACTGCAAAGATCCACAGCCTTAGCCTGCAGAATAGAATTTGCTGGCTTCAAGACACCAAAAGTTTTGATGAGGAATTTACCAATTTCAAAAAAATGATGCTTCCTGAGTTGTACTAGGAGCCCTGATGCCTCTGTGCATAAAGCCATTGCTGCCACACTATCTTCAGAAATCGCTGACAAAATGTTCAAGATGGCATCCTCATTGTCTACCAGACATTTTGTTACATCATAATGACTGGTCCACCGTATCTCGAGTAACCTTTTAAGAGAGGGTGCATTATAGTTCTGGGCTACATAATGATGGCGAACGAAGGAATGTAGTGAGCCGGAGAGTTCAAAGAATGTTTTGGTGCATGGCTCTTCATGAATGGCATGCACCACTGCTAGGTGCAGCTGATGGTTGTAGCAATGTACATAAGGAATGAGCCTGCCAAGCTTCTGTTGCAACAATGCTTGAACCCCATCCCTGATCCCACTCATGACTGATGCGCCATCATAACATTGGCTGATTATATTATCAGCACTGTAACCTTCACTGGACAGGTGTTTGAGCATTTCTGTTGTTATATATTCTGCATCCAACCCACTCAAGTCCAGTAAACCAATCAAATGCTCCTCAGGAACCGAATTACAGACAAACCGAATCACAAGTGAAAGATTCTCAACATTGCACCTGTCTCTGGTTCCATCACATTTGATGCAGAACCCTACTGTATCTGCATTATCATATTTTCTTCTCACCTCATGCAACACCATACTGGCTAGAGTGTTAATTATCTCATTTTGAATGCATTTTGATGTGTACTTTGCATTCTGAGGGATGTTTTTTGCTATTTCAGCAAGTTTGGGATCCTTAGCCAGAGTGTACTCAAACAATTTCAGGAACAGCCCAGCAGAGATATCACTGTCATCGTTTATTTCGGACTGACTTTCAGTGCTTCCACGAAAAGCAAGTTCGTTCACAGCCAGAAACTGCACCACTTCCCCTATGATGTAGTATCGGTTTTTCTCAACCTGTGTTTTTCCCAAGAGACATGATATAGTGTCACCAGTTTCCACTCTCGTGTTCAGTTCTGTCCATGATCGTGCAGCATTCAAGATAGATGCATGACTGTATAATCCCCTGTCCTTTTCTAATGCCGTTTTCCAGATAATAAACCCCATCTTGGTAAAAACTAGATCTCTGTCATTTGTGCTTGAAGACTTGCGACAGGGGAAGCAGAAACATGCATCTAGTTTCACTGAATATTCTAGCCATAATCGTGACTGATACCAGCTTGGATTGAAAGAACGAGCCTTTTTGCCAAACTCCCGTTTGGGAAATACTTTTAGAACTGGCTGAGATGGTGTGTTATCATTTAAATCGTGGCCGAGATCCACGGAAGCACCCCCGACTGCCTTTTCTTCCGGACTGGGACCGGGCACAGGATCCGATACTGAGCATGAAGATTCTGAACTACCGGTATGTACAACTAGAGCTGCATTTGTGTTAACATTACTGTGCTTTGGTTTAGTAATCAAAAATCGATGCATAATGATTTAGGCTTATACCGTATAAGCAAGTAGGGTAACTGTCACCAAAAGGAAAGAAGAACCGTGGAGCACAGAGAATAAGAAAAGAAAGAAAAACACATTAGCGACCTAACCGTTAGTTAGCTATAACGATGACAATTAGCTCGCTAACAGTTAACGTTACCTAGCTAGGTAAGCTAGTCTAACGTAAACTAGTACTGTAGCTAGCTAGCTAACGTTGCGTAAAACCACCACCACTAAGCCCCTCAGACAGTAATAACACTAAACCACTAAAATGAAACAACAAGACAAGACTCAAAATACACAGGCTTAATTATAAACTTTAAAACAGAATAACTTTTAGACCTATATTTTTATTTTTTATTTTTGCTGTGGGCAAATGTTAACCTCTTCAAGTGACAGACAAACACCGACAAATGTAGAGAGTGACAGCAGATCAGTCCGTCTCCCAGTTTTAAACTGCCAAACCAACCAATCAGAAATACATTGCCAAGTTGTTGTTTTTCGATATTTTGAATAGAACATTATGATTGGCTAAGTCTCCTGAACTGAGAAAGAATGCAAAATATCGGTTAAAAAAAATAAATAATAATTTGGATTTTTTCTAGGGATCGATCAAAGCAATTGATTATTTTAAGTCAATGGTCAAAGTTTTGGGGGGGCACGGCCCCCTCTGGCCCCCCCCCTAGATCCGGCCCTGGTGGTTACAGCATCTCAAAAACAGCTGCTCTCCTGGGATTTTCACTAGTTACTAGAGTTTACAGAGAATGGTGTGATAAACAAAAAAACATCCAGTGAACGGCATTTCTGTGGCCGAAAACACCTTGTTAATGAGAGTGGCCAGAAGATGGGCTACAGCAGCAGAAGGCCGTGTCGGATTACACTCCTGTCAGCTAAGAACATGCATATGTGCACGTGACCATGAAAACTGGATGATTGAAGATTGAAAAAACTACGCCCTTCAGGACAGTGTGTGTGTGTATATATACAGTATATACAGTGCATCCGGAAAGTATTCACAGCGCTTCACTTTTTCCACATTTTGTTCTGTTACAGCCTTATTCCAAAATTGATTAAATTCATTTTTTCCCTCAAAATTCTACACACAACACCCCATAATGACAATGTGAAAAAAGTTTTTTTGAGATTTTGGCAAATTTATTAAAAATAAAAAACAAAAATTTCTCATTTACATAAGTATTCATACCCTTTGCTTTAACATATTTTTAAAGTATCATATTTCATATTTGGTCGCATATCCTTTACATGCTGTTACTTCCTGAAGTCTGTGACCATCAACATCAAAAAAACTGTCGATATCTTATTTTCAGGTACTGTTACAAGCGATACTATAACCTCTCTGCATTTGAATGGATCTCTATGGAAATTGGGGGGTGAGACTAGATTCAGCTGTAAATTACACTGCTACAGTATGGAACACATGGCTGGCTAAATGGCTGTAAGTTATCAAGGGTCTGAGCTATCAAACGAGCCCCAAACCATCACTCTGTTGCCAGATATGGAGTAGATGTGGATGGATCACTGCAAGGGTTATTTCTCCGGACTCATTTTCCTATAGAACTCTATGGGGAAAAAAGTCAGGAGAAACAACCCTTAAAGTGATCCATCCACATCTACTCCATATCTGGCAACAGAGTGATGGTTTGGGGGCTCGTTTGATAGCTCAGACCCTTGATAACTTACAGCCATTTAGCCAGCCATGTGTTCCATACTGTACCAGTGTAATTTACAGCTGAATCTAGTCTCACCCCCCAATTTCCATAGAGATCCATTCAAATGCAGAGAGGTTATAGTATCGCTTGTAACAGTACCTGAAAATAAGATATCGACAGTTTTTTTGATGTTGATGGTCACAGACTTCAGGAAGTAACAGCATGTAAAGGATATGCGACCAAATATGAAATATGATACTTTAAAAATATGTTAAAGCAAAGGGTATGAATACTTATGTAAATGAGAAATTTCAGTTTTTTATTTTTAATAAATTTGCAAAAAATCTCAAAAAAACTTTTTTCACATTGTCATTATGGGGTGTTGTGTGTAGAATTTTGAGGGAAAAAATGAATTTAATCAATTTTGGAATAAGGCTGTAACGGAACAATATGAGGAAAAAGTGAAGTGCTGTGAATACTTTCCGGATGCACTGTATGTATGTAAAGGGCTGTAACGTCAAGGATTTGAACTCCCAACCCTCTACAAGACAACTTCCCCGTTTGAATATGAAGACATTCCGAGGGGGTAACCTCCTCTTTGGCATGCTGCTCTGACTCCCACTGTGTGCCGTCAGTCTTTTCCACGCCGGCTCGTATCGGAGTGACATTAACTCGTCACAAGGGCTGACAGTGTGGGCTGTGTAGCGCGGCTAGGAGAGAGGAGAGTGTGGGGGTGCAGTCAGGCTTGGTGTGGTGGGGTGGGGTGGGGAGGGGGGGGCAATACTGTTCATCTTACCTGACGTGTGCACTGACTTCATATCGGTACCCCCCCCTCTCCCACCCGCTGAATCTCTCAAGCTCCTTAATCCTCCAGAATGTATGACAGCTATTACATAAGCCAGATATAGAGAGGGAGAGGGGGAGAGAAGAAGAGACATAAAGGAGGGAGGAAATTGGAGAGAGGGGGAGAGAGAGGGAGAGGGGGAGTTGGGGGTATGCGTCAACTTGGCATTCTTGACCCTGTACCATGCTGACACCCGCTCTCTCTCTCTATCTCTCTCTCCCTCTTCTATCAATCTGTGCCTGCTTGCCTGGCGGTAGGCCCGC
This sequence comes from Synaphobranchus kaupii, assembly GCA_029718625.1. NCBI lineage: Eukaryota > Metazoa > Chordata > Actinopteri > Anguilliformes > Synaphobranchidae > Synaphobranchus > Synaphobranchus kaupii. The sequence continues at coordinate 41,899,837 of CM056378.1, forward strand.
TGAAAGTAGGCTACATTTGACGTGCTTCAGCTGGCTGCTGTCTGAGTCACAGAACTCTGCGCAACGCCAAAAGCCCAGCTATTCAATCCCACTGGTTACATTTCACAAATATTTCACAAGCATCTTCTTACATGGGACTATGTGCAATATTCCATGACTTGCAATATGATATAATAATAACCAGCAATGGAAGCAAGAAGCATGATGATTTGGTGTGAGCAAATTCAAACTATCATAAAACACTTTTTAAAATATATTTTATACATCCATTTTCAAATTTAATTTGAATTTTATTGTCAAATGAGAATATAGTACTTTAACTACTTTTATGTATGCAAGACAGGTTTCAAACATCAGTTTATAAAAAAGCACAATGGTAGAACAACGCAAGAGCAAATACACGCATGGCTTTTTTGACATGCATATATATAAAGTCATCTACTTCACTATAGCACTATAGTGCATTGTGCTTATGTAGCTTTGTTTAATACAACAATGCCAAGCCAGTGACACTGTAGAATCCATGAATCCTTCTAGGAAATATTTTTAAAAATTTTGAATAAATATTGGTGCCCAATGTGGGGCTGAACATATCCAATTCCCACCCTAACTTGGAATGTCCAACTATTCGCAACTGCAGCCACGTTCATGTGTGAACCAAACTGCCATTTTGGGAGCGTGTAGACACCTGCGGTTCTCCTCCGAAACATGTGGTGTCAGCAGCCTGCTTCATGTCAAGCCGCGGCCCACAGCTAAGCTCGCATAGGATTGCACTGGAGGAAGGCCTTTCATATGCCGCTTTGGCATGCAGTTCACGGGCGCCAAATCAACCAGCGGGGGGTCGGTAGAGAGCAGAGAAATGCAGACCGCCGACCAACTGATCTGTCCTGGTCCCTGAACCCTATGGAGCTACCGGCCACAGTTGGCACTGACACAATCCGGATTTGATACGACACCGTGGGGCTCATCCATGCACCACAGCATGTTGCCTTAACCCAATGAGCCGCCAGCAGCTCCAGAAATATACAATTGACCACACCCACAGAAGTAGTGTTCTGGATGTCCTGTACTCCTTTACTCGATAACGACACCTCTGGTCAATCGGAAGCTCGCAACTCACCTGTGAAGACTGCACCAGCTGGAAATCCCATAACTGCAACCATGCCCTATTGCTTACTGTGGATATTACTGGTAATAAATTCGTCATTTAGAAGATATTATTTTGACCAAGTCAATCTAGCATGGAATATCACTCAAGAACTCCAGTTGCAAAGTAATTGAAGGTAAGAAATAAAAACATTGAGGATTGTTTAAATATGAAGTTCATATGAAGTGGAGATGTACTTAAATCTACGGAGCTTGTAAAAAAACAAAAAAAACACCATAGTACAAGCAAAACAAAACACTTTGTGACAGAGACTGAAGCAGGTTTAGTTCAGTTTGCTGTTTCTGTGGGGTCCCAAATAAACCACACAGAATTTGGATTTTTTTTTTTATAACAGATTAGAATAAGATTTTGTGAACTGTCGAACAGTCTCACACCAGTCGCAACCACCCACCTAAGCCACTATTGTGAAAATGAAAACAGCGGAAAGGTGAAATAGGAAAGTTCAACATCATATGTCCGTGCATTGTGCTTTAAAGTCTCTGGCCTGGCCCTCGACATCTGGAACAACAGTTTGACTGCAGTAATCTTTGAGTCACCCCCCCCCCCCCCCCCCCCACACACACACACACACACACACGCACACAGCATACACACGCATACAGCATACACACGCACACAAATACACACACACATATATATACACACACACGCACACACACGCATACACACACGCACACACGCATACACACACACATACACACACACGCATACACACACACACGCATACACACACACACACGCATACACACACACATACACACACACACACATATACACACACACGCTACACAGGGGGCCTGCTTTTCTACAACTTCAATCTCTGGGTCAATGTTTAAGATTATCTGGCAGTTGAAAAGTCCTATTTTCAGTATAAATTATCACTCACAGGGTCAGTTATACCCACGGTATTCAATATATCCTACCTTTCAAAAACTAAGCTCAAACAGTACATGAAAAAAATAAAGATATTATCTCAAGCAACTCAAGCAAGACAACAAGCTTTAAACCCTGTTTGGATAGTGTACTGTGAGCTACCACACGTGGATATAGTTAATACTCTGTCTAAGACAGACAAGAGTACTGGTGTTTTTTTATTTAGGCCCATTTCCACCCCCCGCCCCATCCCCCCCAACATATTACTCCTCCAGCCAAGTGCAACAGACAGATAGACAGAGGGATGAACTAATGCTGTTCCTTGCCAGTGCAGATGTTTCCAACCCCAACAATGTGCTTCCCCGAACCCCCCCCCCCACACACACACACACACACACACACACACATACACACAAAAAATAACATAGGTGGCAGGGCAGTGTGTGGGGGGCTAGGCTGCCTGGGTAAGGGGGCAGATAAAGTAAAAAGTGCTCACACCAACATGCACACACACACACACACGCACAACCTGTATGCGTGCAT
>CM056378.1:41902920-42097920 GCA_029718625.1 Synaphobranchus kaupii
CAATGGCGAGGTACTGTTGATCAATTGTTAGGTGTCGTCTTGGTCTCATGATGTCAAAATGTGAACAGCATGATGAAGAGGACTGTTTAAATACCAATTCTAATTGAACCAGGAAATTTATTGGTCGATTCATGGATCAAACACCTGTTGTGAATTTTGCCGTTCAGCTCCTTGTTAGAGAACAGCAAGTTGTGCAAAAAGTACTGAAACATTGAATAGTTGGACATGTGCATTCAAAAGTTTAGAGAAGGTCAAATTAATTTCACCTGTAAAGGTTATAGTGCATTTTAGGTTCATCCTGAAATTTCACCCGAAAGCCGAATATCCCTAACTTTTTGTGAGTAGTGTATATACACACACACGCACACACACGCATACACACACGCACACACGCATACACACACACACATACACACACACGCATACACACACACACGCATACACACACACATACACACACACACATATACACACACACGCTACACAGGGGGCCTGCTTTTCTACAACTTCAATCTCTGGGTCAATGTTTAAGATTATCTGGCAGTTGAAAAGTCCTATTTTCAGTATAAATTATCACTCACAGGGTCAGTTATACCCACGGTATTCAATATATCCTACCTTTCAAAAACTAAGCTCAAACAGTACATGAAAAAAATAAAGATATTATCTCAAGCAACTCAAGCAAGACAACAAGCTTTAAACCCTGTTTGGATAGTGTACTGTGAGCTACCACACGTGGATATAGTTAATACTCTGTCTAAGACAGACAAGAGTACTGGTGTTTTTTTATTTAGGCCCATTTCCACCCCCCGCCCCATCCCCCCAACATATTACTCCTCCAGCCAAGTGCAACAGACAGATAGACAGAGGGATGAACTAATGCTGTTCCTTGCCAGTGCAGATGTTTCCAACCCCAACAATGTGCTTCCCCGAACCCCCCCCCCCCCCACACACACACACACACATACACACAAAAAATAACATAGGTGGCAGGGCAGTGTGTGGGGGCTGGGCTGCCTGGGTAAGGGGGCAGATAAAGTAAAAAGTGCTCACACCAACATGCACACATACACACACACACGCACAACCTGTATGCGTGCATACATATACAGTCAAGCCGGAAAGTCTGCACACCCCTTTCACCTTCTCCACGTTTTATTACGTTACAGACTTATACTACAATAGATTGAGTTCATTTTTTGCCTCAAACATCTACACACAATCGCCAATAATGATGAAGTGAAAACAGGTTTTTAGAAAATATGCAATTTTATTTTACTGACAAAAATAGGTTATTTAGGGGTTACATATCTGTACACACCCTTAGCCTAATACTGGGTTGCTGCACCTTTGGCAGCGATTACAGCTTCAAGGCGTCTTGGGAAAGATAGCTACGAGCTTGGCACACTTGTTTCTGGACATTTTTGCCCATTCCTCTTGGCATATCCTTGCAAGCTCCGTCAGGTTGGATGGGGAGCGTCGGTACACAGCCATTTTCAGCTCTTTCCACAGATGTTCAAATGGATTCAGGTCTGGGCTCTGGCTGGGCCACTCAATGACATGCACAGACTTTCTCCGAAGCCACTCCTTTGTTCTCTTGGCTGTGTGCTTCGGGTCGTTGTCATGTTGGAAGGTAAACCTTTGCCCCAGTCTGAGGTCCAGAGTGCTCTGGAGCAGGTTTTCTTCAAGGATCTCTGTGTACTTAGCTGCATTCATCTTTCCCTCTATCAGGACTAGTCGCCCCGTTCCCGCTGCTGAAAAACATCCCCACATCATGATGCTGCCACCGCCATGCTTCACTGTAGGGATGGTATTAGCCAGGTGATGAGCGGTGCCTGGTTTCCTCCAGACGTGACGCTTGGTATTCAGGCCAAAAAGTTCCATTTTGGTTTCATCAGACCAGAGAATCTTGATTCTCATGGTTTGAGAGTCCTCTAAGTGCCTTTTGAGAAACTCCAAGCGGGCTGTGATGTGCCTTTTACTAAGGAGGGGGCTTCCGTCTGGCCACTCTACCATAAAGGCCTGATTGGTGGAGTGCTGCCTGGATGGTTGATCTTCTGAAAGGTTCTCCCATCTCCACAAGGATAAGCTGGAGCTCTGTCAGAGTGACACTCGGGTTCCTGCTCACCTCCCTGGCCAAGGCCCGTCTTCCCCGATTGTTCAGTTTTGGCCGGGCAGCCAGGTCTAGGAAGATTCTTGGTGGTTCCAAACTTCTTCCATTTACGAATGATGGTGGCCACTGTGCTCTTTGGGACCTGTAAAGCTGCAGAGATTTTTCCGTACCCTTCTCCAGATCTATGCCTTGACACAATCCTGTTTCTGAGGTCTGCAGATAATTCCTTTGACCCATGGCTTGGAGTTTGCTCTGACATGCACTGTCAACTGTGGGACCTTATATAGGCAGGTGTTGGCAATCCCCAATCAAGTCCAATCAATTGAATTTATCACAGGTGGACTCCAATTAAGTTGTAGAAACATCTCAAGCAGTATCAGTGGAAACAAAATGCACCTCAGCTCACTTTTGGGTGTCATATCAATGTGTGATATATTTTACATTTTGATTTTTAATAAATTAGCACAAATGTCTAAAAACCTGTTTTCATTTTGTCATTATGGGCTATTTTGTGTAGAATTTTGAGACAAAAAATGAACTCAATCTATTGTAGAATATGTCTGTAACGTAATAAAACGTGGAGAAGGTGAAAGGGGGTGTGCAGACTTTCCGGCTTGACTGTATATGTATACACACATTTGTTGTGTGTAGTGTGTGTGTATGTGTGTGTCTGTGTATGAAGCCATGAGCCTTGCAGGTCATTCAGAGAACAGACGGGGGGGGGGGGGGGTACAAGCTACACTATGATTATTATTTTTCTTTCCAACATAATATTTCATTTATTAACCTACATGTGTGTTTGTATTTTCCTTGGCAAAGACACTGGGCTTCTGCACTAGCAAAATAAAGTTGAGCTGGATTACAGAAAGGCAAAGCAAGCAGGGTAGCCAGAGGGAGGAGCAGAAAGGCAAAGCCAGATCGAGCAGCAGGCCTCCCATGGTTGGGCTTCAAATGTGCTAACAGATGTTAGCAGAGCCACATTACCCCGGGCAGCGACCACGCTGAGCAAAGATACTGCCTGCAGTGCTAACTTACACAACGTAGTTATACAGTGATCTGCTCTACTTAGCGGACTATATGTGTGAGGCTGCAGTTTGGGAGGGGGAAAGCCTAGAGAAAAAGAGGGAGACGGGGGGGAGACAGAGAGACGGTTAAGCAACCTAGCCTGCATATGCAGCCAGAAGTCAATAACACTACACCGCAGACGGACTGGCCCTGTTTGCCTGGTTACAAACATTTGGGCAGGAAAACTCGCTCACAATGTCCCCGCCCCTTAACCCCCCACCCCTCTTGAAACAGTGGGGTGGGTCATGTGACCACAGTAAGACTTTGTGGACTGGAGCTTCTCGTGACTCGTGCTGCTCCGAAAAGCAGAAGGGGGGGTGTGTGAGGGGGAGGGGGGGAGGGAAGTTCAATGCACAAAAACACGTATTAGATTCTCTTTAAGTAATACAAGGCACAAATTAAACCGCACGTGCACTGTGCACAACCTTCATATAGTCACGTAAATAACACAAATAAAAATCTGCAAAGTATTTCACCGTGATCCCTCCAAATACACACAAGTAAAAAAACTACACATTGTATAGGAAACGTCATGCCAACCCGAACTGCACTGCGCACAGTAATTACACCTACCGCTAGCACAGGATACAAACATATACATCTCATTTGCCTACAGCCCGTCACAGTGGCAGCCATGACGACACAACACCACCAGCTTTGGAAAGTAATCTGACTTCCTGTTCCCTATGCGTGGTGAAGGGAGGGGGCTATGTTCAAACATACTGTATAGTGATGTTTGCACCAATATGAGTTTAGGCCTATTTGTTTAAAGCACCCTGAGACCTGTTTTCATAGTGCCATCAATGGAGGGTGAGTCCCTCAATGGTACCACAGAACTTTTCTTTTAGGGGCCTAAAACTACCAACCCACTGGTCCAAAGTTCTCTCACCTCTACTACACGACCTGGTGCAGTGAGAAAATATGTTTACCCAGCAAAGGCAACACGTAAGTGTTACTGGCAAGAGGCTTTTTAATCGGTTTGCCTGTAGGTAGTAAGGATACCTTTCTAAACCTGGAAAAAAATTACATTCAAACCCTCTATGTGCCTGTCCAAGTATATTTCAAGCATGTTCTTTTTAGCATTTTATTAAAGGGCATCAAATCTTCCAAAGTCAAAAATATATGCAAAAATGCTGTTTGGGCATAAATGCAATACACAGTCCACAGTGTTTTGCCTTCAGTGCCGCAAAGCACAAAGAATATTTACCTCTTATTTTTCCTTTAGCCACTAGCAGGGGAATGTATAGGAACAGTTCTAATTGGCAACTAACATTCCCTGACACATGTCAGTAGGGGCTCAGCCTCATACATGTTTCTCAGTCAACCAATCCCATCAAAGCATAGGCGGAACATAGACTCGAAAGTGGCTATTATAAAAGGTGCTCTTCATAAAGGAAGGCTCAGCAATCTAGTCTGAACATTACTGGTTTGTGTCTGGACAATGTCACTGGCCAGCTTTGACTGGGAGTTCACAAGGTTTTGGGGGTCCAGAGGCTCATTAGGGACACCAGTTGGAGTCAGTATTACCTGCACCTCCCCTCTGCAGCTCACCTGTAGTACACGGTACAACTTCTAGTGAGGAAAGCAGTCACTGGCTTGAGGACGAGTTGTAACATATTAACATATAGATCAAGGTGATTTGGAATCCTTATGTTCTATAAATCAATTTCCATTGTAATTAAACATTTTTACTTGACCTTGGTAATTTAAGTCCTAAACCCATTGAATGGGTATCTTTAAATCCACCGTTCTCTCTATCAAATGGCAAAACAAACCGATGAGTGATTCAGGCACAAAACGTTATAATCGTGTGATAGGCTATGCTAAGATCTTAGGAATTGGACAATTTAAAAACTTAAATACATGTGAAATATAATATTACAGATACACTGTTAAGTTGAGCTCGGGCGTAGTTTGAATTCATGTCGACATAAATGATCAGTTCTGAATTGAAGGTCTGCAGATGCATAATCCATTTGCAAAATGTGTAACGTTATAGTTCGATGGTCAGCCATACAAAGTAACGCTTTATTTAAACATAGGCTACGACTAAATAGCTGATTCGCATTATGGATTGTATATGTTGCTATTGCATGTTACACGGCCAGAGTTTAATTATCACCAACAAGACTACCCATATAGGTAATGTCATTGAAGCGTGTAAAGTTACAGTAAACATGGTTTGCGCGCTACGTTACATTTGTGCACAAATAAAAGGCCACGCAAGCGAGACTGTTTAACCTTAATCGCGAGATGTTTTGAACATGCAGTAAGTTAGTCGAAACAAGCGCTAATTTTATGTTCACGATATACAGCTTAGCTTACTTCCCAGCGGACTTCTATCCTAGCTAGTAAACATTCTATTTCCGCATTTACCTAGTAGCCTATGACAGGCAGGGTTTCTACTGGGTTCCAGACAGCGAGCCATAAAACCATACGCGGTCACAGAGCTAGCTAAATTTAGCTATTTAGCCAAACATTGTTATCATTAAGTCTAAATGTTAATAGCGTGGAGGTTGCAACAAGCTAACTACCTAAACGTTCCGTTAAAATAGCTACGTTTCAAAATGCTACATTTAATGTATGCGAAACCTTGAAAAGTTTGCTATCAAACATGTTGTCAACTAGCGAGCAAATTAGCCAAATTGGTAACGCTTTCTACGGAGGAATCGCTTTCCACCGCACTTGTCACTCAAAATTCGTGTGGCCCTCCCCTCACCCGTTACTGCGGAAACTGGTTGCCAAGCGACAAAAACAAAAAAAGATTCAACGAACGTCCATACGTCAGACGTGTTGGAACGGCGTTTCCTAGACAACGCAACCTTGTATATACACGCAGTCTTGGTGCGGCGAGAGAGCCTGAAGTGCGACCACATGGAGCGCAGTAAAGTCGGGAGGCTTCCAGATAGTTCTAGTATTTTTTTTTTAAAACACACCACGAGCTCCTTGGCTACACTTGTTTCAATAATATTTGTTTCCATTATCTCGTTCGTTACATAATTTAATATTAGCAGAAAGGAAGCTAAATAAAACGTTAAAACCGTAACTTAGCCTACATAGCCTAACGTTAGCTGGTACGATCGAGCTGACCATCAAAGAATCATCTAACGTTACCCCACTGCAATATTTACCCATCAGAGTGCACGGTTTGTGATGTCAGCCTGATCATAGCAGCCAGATTGTTTATTTCATTTTAGCTAACGTAACTAGCGAACGTTATATGCTTACACAGTTCTAACGACCATGCTGTATAAATGTTATATACGAGGGTCAATAGCCTATATTAGCTGTCTTTAGTGCAACACAATGCGACCGTACGTACACGACTGCCTGCCTTCTAAAAGTGAAGTCCCACGGTCCCGACTCCCACCATTGTATGAACAGCCTTGGATACGAGACATGACGTCCCCTGGACTGCGACGAGTTGGGGGTAGCCTATCTTGAAGGGGACAACGCGTTTGGATCGTGGGCTGTACCTCACTCGTCAATTTATCACAAGCCTAATTGTTTGTAGCTACAGATTACTCATCCTAATTTGAACGCTCACACAGAATTTAACGTTCCTTGTTGGTGACGTTGCCTTACTGAGTAATCCCCATCTTCCCTCGCGTAGTTCGTATAGGCGACAGGTGACATTTCGCGACAGTTCAGTCCACACTTATTTTCCCTCCTAACTTTATATCCCCGCATTTGTCTCTCTTTAGTCCCCGTTCTGCCTCCCACTTGCCACATTTCAGTCGCCGCGTGCATTATTCATGTGGCTACAAAGTAGCCTACTTAAAATGAATCACTTTCTATTCGTTGGAGTATGGGACAGGATGTTTCAGTGACAGCCTGCCAATGATTTCCGTCACAGCATCCCACTTTCTTAAACGTTCTGTCCAGTAGGTGAGGTTACGTGTTTGCGTGCTCATTTTTCATTAAAAAACAATCAGTTTATGATAAATGAACTTGTCTTTGTTATATTGTTGTTGGAAAGGAGCTATATTTAAACATGATCATATAGCCTAGCCCATAGGCAAAAAAAAAACCTCAATTGAAGCATCTATTGAAGCAAGATGTTCCATAATTTAGGCTAGCCTACATAATAGCTACATCATAATACACAATATGTGAAGCTGATCAAAGACAGGCCATTATGTAGCCTATGCTTAATTCGGGTAGCCTTAGCTTATTGAACTGATGGAAATAGCCTAAAAGGCGACAATCTTTTTCGACTTTGTATGGGCCTAAATTACTTCTCTTTTAGCTACATTAACGTTAGCCTGCTAACTTTTGTGTCCAGCTCATTGGACTAGGCTTTAGCCTATGCATTCATGCCATTAGGCTATCTGTTGCCTACCAAATGGCATATAAATTGACCGATGTGTTTATATACGTATGTTTATTGAATTATCAACACCTGAACCACCTGGAGTCCGTTACCAAGTGTGTTTAATTGGTAGGCTAGTTTATAGCCTAACCTTAGCCTATAACTTATGTTATAACTTATATAAGGGGGACTGGAAAGCGTTCAATAGTGGAAGCCGATGCATTAATAGTCTATAATAGGCTAATAGCTTAAACGAGTTGTGCCATATTATTTTGATTTATCCCCGAAAACCTGGCCTAACAGAGTTTAGGCTCGGTGCTAATATGTCTACGTTACATAGCCTATTTACCTTTTGTCTTCATAATTAAACCCCAAATAGAAATGCTAAATGTATCAGAAAACAAACTTTTAAAATCTAGACATAACCTTTAATAGCACATAAAACTGTTTTTCTTGTTCTTCTTTAGGCTACCAGATCGAAGTAGAATAATCCTTGTTATGACAGACCGGTTACCGCTGACTGAAGGCTCGGAGTGCGCCAAGCCCTTTCCCAACGGCCAGGGACTGTGGAGGGTGTGTCAATGGGAGAGTTTACTGGGAAGATTTTCTTATCTTGCCCTTGGCATTTTCTCTTGTTTTTGTTATGTTGGCTCATGCTAATGGGTTGTAGGCTAAGCAACGTTGTTGTGTAAGAACAATGTGACGGGGACTTTTTTTACGCTGTAACTTGAGGCTTTTGAATAATAAGTTAGGCTATTTAAAATATAACAAGTATGTTTCATTTCGCTTCTCATAGCCTACGTGTGCTGTATTAATTGTATCTATTTCTGAACGCCTCCAGGATATTAAATATTGACATTGTTATTACATAATGTAGCTATGTGTTCTTAGAATGAAAGTGGCGTTGGTTAACTATGGACTCACCGAAACATTTATTAAGATGTCCAGAAAGCAGTGTATACCTATGCAAAACGTTATATTTTTCTTAAATTCTTCAATTGCCTATATGGTATATTCTGTAAATTGTAGGATATGCATATATGAGGCTATTTGTTAAAAGACTATAAAAGATCATTTAAGAATGTATTCGCATCCGTTGCCTACTTAAACTAAGCGGGCCACAACATCGTAATCGCAGAGCTGTGGTAGGTTAAATATAGGCTACGTGTTTCAGAATGAGCGGGAGGCTACGTTTCCTTTTCTTGCAACACCAAAATATTTTCGTGTACTGTTAAAAGTTATTTTGCTTTCCTTACAAACCTGTAATACAGAAAGAAATCTCTCGTGTCCTTGATAGTAAAAATTTCTATTATTAAACCGCCAGCAAGCCGTGGTACCATTTCTGTGGGAGAGGGAATCCCTAAACGTCATCGCCTTGGATACCAAACAAAAACACAGGCAATATAGCTCCATATATGGACACGTACGTCATCGGAACTCCGAGGGCGGGCCTAGGAGTTCCTTTTACTTCTTGTTCGCTTAGATTCATTCATAAAGACGAAAAGCCGCTGCACTGGACTCATGCTTTTATACTGTCGGTCCTACTGCAAACCGTGGATTATTCTCTGGATTTATAACCACATTTATACTTTTTATTAGGGTTGACGCCAGGAGAATCAACTTAGGCTACTGGATTTAATTTTGTCACGCATCAAGGAGTTTATTGTAAAAAGACCAAGAAAACTTGAAGGAATTTCTTTCAAGTAAAGACCTAGTTTGCCTTCTTAATGCAACTTGTTTGGAGGGGAACCGAGAACATCTCTCCGGAATACTCTAAGAAAGTTAATAAAGGTAAGACATTCATTCCTATAGCATGTTTGTACATTCGTATGTTACCGTTTTCGATATTAGCCTACACCACTAAATAGCAATGTAATATTAATCACTGTAGGCTACTAACTAGTCTGACTACTCTAGGTGTAGGGTAATTTGATATTGTATTTTATTTAAAATCTTCATGCACGCGCTTCCTATATATCTTGCATTATGACAGCATGCTTGTAAGATAGGCTACAACACATAGGCTATAGGGCTATGAATACAAATGCATAATATAACGACCTAGCATAAATTGACGTAGGCTACGTTTTTGCCTTTGAACGGATTTGTGTACACACAGGAAAAATGGCAACTTTATTTGTTCACACAGGAGACATCAATTTGTTTCCGGGAACAGCTGGTGCCTCGGTGTCTCTCGGCTTTGCCGGGGAGATGTTCCAAGGGTTCCCCGGCGACCTCGATTCTGGTTCCCGTGGTAGCTCTTCTCCGTCCATTGAGTCACAGTATCTGTCCTCTGTGGACTCCTTCGGGAGCCCGCCAACCACCAGCGCTCCACAAGTAAGTCCCGTTCTGTCAATAGTAAGCTTGTCACCGAGCCTTGTCATTGTGACAGGCGATAAAGATTTTGGAGGATAAAGTAGCCTATGCTATTTGAAATGTAGTAAACTTCCCGATAACGTCTAGGTAGGCTAAACTGGCTGTTAGCTAATAGTAGCCTACACTCGAACGTTGGATGAAAAGTGCAGTCTATAAAACATCAAAAGAATATCGGACAGCGAATGTAAGTAGCTATAACTTTAAATAGACTACACAATTAGGATATACAAACGCTTATTTCAGGATTTTGCAGATTCTGTAGAAAGCAAGCACAGTTGCCAGTTTTCGAAGCCAAAGTTGTCCGCTTACTTGGGAATACGATAGCAGTGTAGGCTACTATGCACCAGAACTAACTTATTTACTTATTTTTTGTAATTAATTTGATTGGAGAGGAGGGGGGTAAAGCTTGTTAAAAAATCTCCCTCACAAAGTCAGCCTCCTATCCCGGCTAACGGGCGCTTTCAGTTTAAGCTGCGGAGGCTTGACAACTCGGCAAATGAACTGATACGGGCTTCGGCAACGTGGTTGGTTTCCACGCTGCGCAACGGATGACAAGGCTTTGGAACTCTCCGACTGACGTTTAGCACGCACACGCATGGCTCCTCCCTCGATCGCCTCTTTCTCTGGCCTCGCTGTGACGTAAATGCGTTCTATTTTGGAGTGTTACGTCGCGTTGCTAAGGGGAACACCGGGGGGCGGATGAGGAAGGAGAAAAGGGTAGAATATTCTAGAAATTTCATTGGTCGGAACAGTCTTTATAGCCACACGGCCCCCTCTCTCCCAGCCGCTCAATATTAATATTAATGAAAAACCGAGTGCGCTGTAGTATCGCAGTTTACCGCTGAGCTAAAATAAGCACTGGGTCCTCTGTAGACATGGGGTATCTACATCTTTTTTTAGTTTGTAACTTAGAAGCGGTTCTATTTTTATTCCTTTTTGTGCATGAGTTGGGGGAAATATACCTACTGAAATATGCCATTGGAAATTGCGGTCGTTACCTAGCAGCCTATAGAGAAAATCCGTATCTGTTAAACTTATTCACGGCTATCAATTTTTCTGACCGTCATATCTAGCGCTATTGTGACAATCTGCGTTTATGACGTGCATAATATAGCTAGCATATTATTGCTGCTCTATTGCTACGTTACATATATCACGAAAGCGTTTATTTAAAGCGTTAATTACTATGAGAAATATAATTTACTACCACTGACGTCCTTGTTTGCATTTACCTTATATAGCCTATTATAATATCTTGAATGTAGGCGACATGATACATTGTATGCTAGCTACAGTTTATAATTTGAATATTATTAGTAATAATGACTGGTTTCAAGCATTCACCCAAATCAAGTAGGCCTAACCAGATAGATTGCTTTTACAACAGTAAACGTGTTCAGATGTGATACTTAGCACAGTAAAATGTCCTCATCATAGACTATAGGGATGCCGTCTCTGCCTTGTGCAGAATTGTATATAATGTAGCCTACAAGTTAAAATACTTTAATGTTATAGAATCAATACAATCCCGGTTAACAAAATTAGGTCCCCGGGACGTCCCCTGAACGTTTCGAAATGTTATCAGGACGTCGCCTTGACGTCTTTTTGTAGGGTTTTCTAAACGTTACGTGGACGTCACAGAGAACGTTCCCGGGACGTTCTAGTAACCTCCCATAGACATTCATTACATGACGTTATATTGTAACCAGTAACATACGTTGCAGGGACGTCCCTGAATGTACCATGAATGTGATGAGCACAACGTATATCATAATCGGATAGGGACGTTGCTTGAACGTCCCCGGAAAAATTCGAATTAAATGTCATATTGTAACCAAACAGTGACCTTCCTAAGACTTTAATAACGTTCTAGTAATGTTTTTAGGACATCCCTTGGTAATGTCACATCATAACTTTGAGAAGACTAAAATGGGACGTCCCTGGGACGTCCACTGTTTGCTGGGATCCCACCATATTACTGACAATTGGAATTTTTCACCAACATTCAGACTTCTTTCATATTGTAGATTCTGGTTAGTAATGAGAAAAAAAACAGTCCTGAAAACTGTGTTATTGTAAAAGTGTTTTGTTTTTTTATTTGCATAATTTGTTTTTCTCCTATATGTGCACCTGTGATTTAACATGTGCAACGACTTTCATTTATAGATTCTGTTTAGCAAAATGTTTTCTTTCGGATATCTGCATAGATTTTGTTAAAATTTTACTGCCATGTAAAGAGCTAAGTACTTAAAATACACAGTTCACCCAGGTCTACTCTGAATATTGTAAGCACTCAGAATCTGAATTCCAGTCAGAAATTCAAGCCATTGAAATATCTTGTCAAACAATTCTAACATTCTCTCCCCCGCTCCCCCCATCCTCTCTTGTCTCTGTCTTTGTGTGTGTGTGTGTGTGTGTGTGTGTGTGCACATGTGTGTATTTGTGCATGTGTGTGTATGTTTGTGTGTGTGTGTGTGTGTGTGTATGTGTATGTGTATGTGTGTGTGTCCATTTCCCAGGAGTGTGTGTCTGCTTCAGGTGGGGCGGGAGGGGTGGGGGGTGGGGTTTGTAGCAGTGGGGAAGGAGGGGAGATGCCGGGCTCCTTCGTGCCGACAGTGACAGCCATCACGACCAGCCAGGACCTGCAGTGGATGGTGCAGCCGACGCTGAGTTCCGCGGGTCAGAGTGAGCCTGGCACATCCGCCATGGCGCAGCCGGCCCCCCTGGACACCTACGAGCTGCCGGGCCCCAGCTACGGCTCGGGCATGGGGTTCACCCCCCCCGGCACTGGCACCGACGCCCCGGGGCCCGTTCGCCAGTCTCGAACCCGCAGCCGGCGCACACGAGACGAGACTGTGAGTGGGGTTTGTCTTTGTCATTTTTCCCTTTTTTGAGTTTTTCCAGTTCCAGGTGGCTTCCCCCTCATTTTCCCCCTTCATGCCCGTGTAAAACTTCACGGTGCTTTCGGCGAGAGCGCGTCCTGTGTGACGATTCCGACTGACGGTCCGCTTGCACGCCCCTGCGTCCACTCCTCCCTGTGTCTGCCCACGGGGCGTGTCTGCGCGTCCGCATGCAAGCGTGTATTCACTGCAATCTCTGACCCCTCAGCTGACCCCGGAGGAGGAGGAGAAGAGACGCGTCCGGCGGGAACGGAACAAGCTGGCTGCCGCCAAGTGCCGGAACAGACGGCGCGACCTCACGGACAGGCTGCAGTCGGTGAGCCATACTGCACTTACCACCGCCGTCATGATTAAAAATAACAGTTACCATTATAAACAGTGTATTTAAGACTTGTAATTATATTACAGCACAGATATAATCGGGTTTTGTGGTAATCAGTGTGTGTGTCAGCAGTGGTAATTGCAAGGAGCATAACAGAGTGGTGGATGATTAAGAGTAGGAGATTATTAGCGAGGAGCGCAATTATTGTAATTAGAACAGATCTCTTTGCTGATTGGCCCCGCCTCCCTCACGCCGGGCCTCGCGTCTCCGCGCTCCCTCCGACAGGAGACGGACATCCTGGAGGAGGAGAAGGCGGAGCTGGAGGCGGAGATCTCGGAGCTGCAGAAGGAGAAGGAGCGTCTAGAGTTCGTCCTGGTCGCCCACCAGCCGGGCTGCAAGATCCCGTACCACGAGGAGCAGGCGTCTGCGCAGCTGCAGCTGCAGCTGCAGCCGGCCGTGTCCGTGGTGGGCCTGACTGTGAAAGAGGACACTTTCTACCTGCCCCCCGCCTACACGGCGCACCCCTCCGTGCAGCCGCCGCCGCCGCCGCCGCCCCCGCCGTCGGCACCCCCCCAGCCGGGGATGATGCAGGAGGTAGCCTTTTCTAGTTCTTTCTATGCGCAGAGTGAGCCGGCGCTGGGCAGTCATGACATCATCGGCAGCTGCAACCCCTCATACACATCTTCCTTTGTGTTCACCTACCCAGAGGGAGCCTGTGGGGTCAACGCACACCAGCGGAACAGCAGCAGTGATCAGTCTTCTGACTCCCTGAACTCCCCCTCCCTGCTCGCGCTCTGAGAGCTGCACGCGCACACACACACACACACACACACACACACATGCAGACATGCACACGCAGACACACACACACACACACACACATGCAGACACAGACACAGGCACACACACACAGACACAGCAGACCTACAGCACATTTGCACACAGGAAGACAGAATACTAAAATAATGTACAGTATGTGTACATGTACTCATGGTGCAGAGGCATTCATGTACACATAGACCACGCAATAGTTCTGTGCATTTTTTTCCCTAACCAAATTAAAGACATGATTTGAGATTTATGCCTGAAGAATTTAGTTGAAAAATTGCAAGTATTGGGCCTTGAGCCTTGAAATCCTGCAAAACGCATGCACACACGTACGCACATGCGTGTCTGCGCACGCACACAGTACATAGCCAACGTTTGTTGGAACACGTATCTTAGCCTGCTATTATACGAGCGCACTATCGCCCCTATTCCAGACTCCTTCTTCAACCACCCGTCTCTTGCTCCTTTCCTCTCTTCTGCTGGGTCTGATATTAACTGTGGCTTCTCTCACTCTATCTTGCTGCCCCTCCCCCATGCTGACCACCTTCAGGATATGTTTGCTTAAGCGGAAGTAGGATAAAAAGACTTCTTTGGGCCTGACTGCAAACTGCACCCCACCCCACCTCTGCTCCCCTCCCACCCCCCTACCCCCCCCCCACCACCCCCACTCCACCCAACCACATCCGATCCACGCTGTTGCTTCTTCTCCATTTGCTGGGACCTTGGATGTTAGGGTCGCTCGTACCCGTCTCTCTTGCTCTCTCGTTCCACCCCTTCTCTCGGGTCCATCTCTCCATCTCTGTTTCTTCTCTCTCCTGTGTCTCTCCCTCTCTATGAAGCCCCCAGCCAGCGGGAGCCCGCTGGGCCTGTCCAGCTCCTGGGACCTCGACTGAACCAAGCCACGCCTCCGCAGGTCACGCCCTGTCCCAGAGGAACTGCAAACCTAGAAATTTCAAAAAATAAATAAAATAAGGAAAGAAGGAAAAAAAAAAATTAAGCTAAAGCAAAATGGGACGCAACTCTTTATTTGTTCCCTAAAACACGGCTTTGTTGGATGTGGGGGAAATAAACGCGACAATTTCAGAGACTATTTTGCATTTGGAATGTTACTCACTATAAAGCGATGGAGACAGCCAATCAGGAATGAGGAAAAGGAGGTGGAGTCTTGGATGAAGGAGGAGGGTGGTAGATACACCCCAGGGACTGACAGAGAGAGAGCGGGCGGTGCTTCCGCCCTTTCGGAGCTCCGAATTCGGTATGGAGAACACACACAGACAAAAAAAAAAACCATGCACTCGCAATAGCCACCTGTTTACCTGACGTCGGCTGCCTCCCCCAGGCAAAGCCTGCAGTATGACCCCCCCCCACCCCACCCTCCAGCTTCTCCACCTGCACTGTGGTCCCGCCCACTAGTTACTTATTCTTTTGTACCTTGTCTTTGCCTTTCCATTTTCAATGATTATATTTTGGTCACTTTGTTGTCAGTTTTTTTTGTGTTTTGTGTGTGTGAGTGTGTTTTTTTAAATGTATTTTATTTTGACTTAAGTGGTGCCAAAAAAAAACCGAGTGGGATGTACAGCGAATAGATAATATTTGCCTCTGCTCTGTTCTCAATGTTGTTTTTAATCGTGATGTCAGTGGGGGATCTGAAGGCTTTTGAGGGTCACAGGGATTTTTGAAGCCTCTTAATGTAGGTCAAATGGTCGCAGGGCCCCCCTGCCTGCTCTCCGCCATCAGGCCTCCTGTCCAAGGTAACCGTGGCGACTGCAAGAGCAGCCTTTTTTTGATTGTGATGGGAACCTGTAGACCATTAGCCCTGTTTTATTTCTTTCTGAGGCATATAAGGTGATATAGAGAGAGGTATAGAGAAGGACAGAGAAAGGGGGAGGAGAGAGGTATATTTTTGTATATGTATTCTTCATTTACCTGTGAAATCTATTTTTTTAAGTATGAAATAGGGTGTGGGGAAAGAAGTTTGTATTCCCTTTGCTCTTGCCTTGTAGTGATGATGTCAAGCCAATGGACACAATGGGACCTGAAGCTTTTTATGTTGTTGTTGCTATTATCTTATTGTAACTATTACTATTATTGTCAATATAATTATTTTAATGTTTATATAAGTTTGGCACGTCTTGCACTATGAACCTTTTTATATGGAGAAAGGAACATAAAAACAATATGCATATGCATATACATTATTGTATGGATGTACGGACATATACATTGATTGTAAAGTACGAATGTTTGGGGGAAAGGCTGACTTAATTACCATATTTCAATGAAGAAGGGAGATGTGTCTGTTGGATATTGGTCACTGTTTGCTTTAGATTTATTATAGATATTTTTCTAAATGAAATTATTTTAAAAATTATAAATGAATAAATAACAATCTCCCATGGATGAGAAGCTTATCACTGCCTAAGCCCCGACTGTGTGTTTATATGTGCAATTTGTATAATTATATTAAACAAATGTATAAATATACTCACATTTAATATATACGTATGTATATTTATGCATATATATGTATGTGTATAAATATATGCATATACATACAGTGGGAGTGCAGTTGTATCTCAGCTTTGATTTTGATTGGTTGTTTGGTTGTTTGGTTGGCTGGTCCACGGCCAGGTCTTAGAACCTTTTGCAACTGGTCAACGTCACCATCAAGGGCAATGTACATCCTACACAAAACCAGAAAATAAATGTGAATTGAATGTGTTCAAAACCTCTTGAAATCAACCTGTTAATGGCTTCTCCCTTTTTGGGGCGCTACGCTACGCTACATGACGTCTTTGCGCCTCAAAGAGGTCTAATTCATTAAATTATTTCATGTTGCTGTCTGAAATTGCTCTGCTCTGCTCTCTTTTTGACAAACTTTGAACTGGCATGTCTGCCCAAAAAACACTTGGAGTCCTTATAGCTACCCATCTTTTGTTTCTTTTTAGCTTTGCATCAGATGTGTATTGCCCTTTGTTAAAACATCTTATAACCCTTACATCGTTATTGGTGCCTTCTTGCTACAAGAATTTGAGAAGATCTATTGGTGTTCAAAGTCTGCGTCAAAATTCCACCATTTTTCTGGAATCTGTCCTCCAGGTTGCCTGGTGGGATTATTGCAACCCTACCCATGGTCTTCAATCTGCAATCTGTAACCAAAAAAAGACTAAACATTTAAAACATTTAAAAAACAAAATGTATTGAAATTTGCAGTTTGTCCAAACGGCCATTAAAGGGTCTTCAAGATATACAGTCACACCACTGGAGAGATCGTAACGAAAGTTGTTTCTCATGTTGATTTACCTAAATGCCATTTGAAATTAAATTGAAACTGAACAATTGAACTGGCCCTTTTCTATGAAACAGGTGACAGGCTTGCTGTTACTGTAATTGCAATAGTAATTTCAATGTAATCTCTGAAGGCAAGGGTGAATCTATCTGTATCCAGTCTTAAAAGAAGGCACCAACTGTACACACAATAAAAACACATTTTTGTATCAGTGACACTTATTGATAGGATGCTGACATGTACACTGGGTCATTTCATTTCGTCCATCTAAATGGAAAATCTGAACTTCCAAAGGTTTTATTTTGAGATTGGTTTGGTCAAAAAAATGTGAGAGATTTAAGTTTTGATTTTGGTTTTTGGTTACTTAATCTAAAAGACAGTATGGATCTAAATACTGTATGTAAAAAAGAGATGGTGGGAGCTTTAAACAGCCGAGTGCAAGTGGCTGTGGTAAGGAGATAAGATGCTATATGGATCTGCCATTATTGTGAGCGCACTATCAATTGGGATTAGTCTGTGCTGTAGGATAAGGCTGAGCTGCTTCTGTATAACCTGAGAGCAGGAGATCATGGCTGCCATGCAGAACTGTTGAAGACAGGGGTTGTGTGGTCATTCAGGGCGGTATCGAACCCTCATCGCTTGCACTCAGTAATACGGCCCTACGTCATGGGCCCTCCTCTGTCTTACCCTCCTTCCATCTCTCACTCCCATCTCTATCGCCTGTATCTCTGTGGGGGCTTTTCCAGTCTGACCTTAAAGGGATAGTTCACCCATTTTGAAGAATTTGATATTGTTTTACTTACCCCCAAAATGGTATGTAAAGCAGTAGTGATTCTGTCCTGGTTTCACCGTTGTAGCTATCCTGAATTGGAGCAATGCTAACCATTAGCATCTTTCCATTGGATATAATTTCCCCCCAGCTAACTTGATTTAAAAATAACCGCCTAAATCCACTCGAATAAGGTTTAACAACTGCTTTACAAGTGTCATTGTTGGAAACGAAAATGCACATATGATTACCGAGTGCACAAAGATGATATTTTTGCTCAAATTACTGTATAACATTATGTGTCTGTTTAGATTCATGAACATCCGGTAACAGAGTTAAGAACTTAGTGATTTTCTTTGTGACTTTAAGAAGGACTAAATATGGTTTACAAAGACCAGGCCATAATGTTACATGTCCTTGGGAATATTATGATCATTGTAATTTATGATGTTTATACTGTACCAAATACATGCCTGATATAGATCAATGGTATATATGATGTCATGCTTTAGGCATACTTCCATATAGAAGTGTGTTATATAGCCAAGGTGGCTGATGGATAAAGGTTTGTGATGGGGATTCTCAGCCAGATTGTGGTCATTATGGGGCCTTGTAATTAAAATGTTTGGACTGTATGCTGTCAATCAATGATTTGTAAGAACTTGCGCTCCAAGGCAAAACACTATTACGCATCTAGAGTTCTAGAAGTCATGTGACATGGGACGGCTCCATCTGTTTTGGGAAGCCTCATGCTCACAACACTAAACCAGGGCTGGATGATTCTTCCACATTCTCTTGACTGATTAGATATGTATTCTTTTATTTAAAGCCCCCTCCCCCTTTCCCCCTAATTTGGAATGCCAAATCACGCTCACGCTGCAATGCCCATCACAACCTCCATTGTCAATTCTGGAGAGGGCAGACAAGCATGTTCTCTCCTCTGAAACAAGTTATGTCAGCGGCTGTTTCTTAAGTTGGGTTTTGCACAGACATGAGTTGGAGGATGAGAGCTCACGTGTGGCTCGGCAAACTTGCGGTCAGCTGACTGACTAATAGGGGGTCGCTGGTGTGCGATGAGCGACTGTGACCCTGGCCAACTGAAGCCCTCCCATATGTGGGTGACGCTGGAGCCAGTTGTGCGTCCCCCTGTGGGGGTGCCAGCCACAGACTGTGGGGCCCATCCATGCACTAGAACAGTGCCTTAACAGGATGAGCCAACCAGATCTGTATTTCTAACATTGAACTGTGTCAGCAACAACTGAATCTGAAACTGTTTTATGTATCTTATAAATATTCAATAAATGGGCCACAACCAAGGACTGCACCAATGGCAATGCATGTTCTGGGCACACCCTTTTATGAATATTCAGAAGCTGTAATATAGTCCAAATGGAAACTCAAGATTTGAATGAAGAAGAGGGCACAGAATGAACAAGTTGACCATCTGGTGACTATAGAGAATCTATGATTCCACTCCCGGATTGTATTTATGGTCTATTTGGAGGCCATGGCGTGAGCCAGGAATTAGGCAAGCAAGCCACACCTCAAACCAGTGGGGTTGTTTGGTCATTATCGCGTACTGAGGTGCATCTGAGGTGATTCTGGCAACATTGTAACAGTGCATTGCAGAGCAGCATGTCACCAAGTGGGATTTGAACCCGCACTCCCAACGTTCAGAGTCTTTGGCCTTAACCACTGTATCAGTGCTGTTGGTTTTGACAGGTGTGCCTAGTTACACCATTGTTTGCCAGAGTGTGCATTTGGTTGATGTGAGGGTTTGCAGGTCCATGCATATTTATATGTGTACAGTGGATCCATAAAAAAAATCAAAGTGCTTATGTGCATGTAAATGTGTATATACTCATACATAGATATATATCTATATATTTGTACATCAATCTTTTTTGTATATTCCTTTTGATGTTGTTGTTTGTCCTTTGACCCCTCACTCCCTCTGCCACACAGACTCATTGTCATTCCTTTAATGAATGGACACATCAAATTCCCCCAACACTGAGCAGTCAAGCCCTGGAGCGTTTGTTTAATGACTTCAGTCGTTGGTGATTTTGATCCTCAAGGGCTGCTGTACCATTCTGTGTGCAATGAAGAGAGGGTGGGGTGGGTTCGTCAAAGGAGACTGAATGGTGTGTACAGTATGTTTGTAGGTTTGTTTGTGTGTATGGGTTTGGTGGGAGGGGGGGGGGGGGGGGGGGGAGCATTGTTGCAATATTCATGTGAAAGACATCTGCTCCTGTCATCTGTCATTCCTGTGAACCCGTGTTCAGTTTTCAGACAAATACCTTTAAATTATACTGAACGTTTTTGGTAGAAACAGCAGTACTATTGCCATGATTTGCAGGTTGCCAAATGCACTTTATAAATCCATGATAACACAGCTGTTCGTTGGAACTGAAATGCAATATTCTGAAACATATGTAGCTAATTGTTTGAAGAACTTATACAATTAGAGTAATAACACACTCTATATGTGTATTTAGTGTGATGATGTTTTTATAAATGTGTTTGGCAACCCCTAATCCTCACTTTTGCCATATCTTCCCCACCACGGCCTTATGACACTAAAGGCTAAACAGAGGGGAAGGGTATCCGAGGGTACTGCATGTGCACGGTGATGCACCATAATAATCTGTGAATGCGCATCCATGATTTCTGTCCCTCCTGAATTCTAGACTGTATCATTTCATGGGTGGCCCTCTTTGGGAGTCCTTCACTTATTGATATAAACATAATTTTGCTCCTTGTCTGTTTATTTGTCATGGGGGCTACACATCAGTTGACCCAGTTGAAATCAAAGTATAAAAACCTTGATATGAATGGTGATTTTATGATTGGATTTTTTTCTTTTTTGAAGTTAAAACGTTTCAAGTATTTCAAGCATTTGGCCGAACAAAAGGCAGCATATAGGACACCCCATCAGTGCTGGTTTGGGATAGGCTGTCGACTGCCAATGAACTGCTTGAATTTAACAGGTGCAGCGCATGGCGTTAGGCCTCTCTGTGTCCCTGCATCTAAAAATACATTTACTGTTGAAATGCAACATTTTAATAACAGTTTCATCCATAATGAGTTTATGTCATATAGATAAAATAGTGGAAGGGAAGACCAGCTCTATCTGAACAGAGCACTCATTAACCTTAAGTCTTCATCCCTTTAATCCTATTCTTCATTATTTAATATTGTTTCTTCAGAAAGCTTATATAATGATGTGATTTGCATAACCGCCTCTCCTGTTTACTCTTCATAAAATATGGGATGGCCGTCATCTTTGTTTTCAATCAGACTGTGAACACTAAGAGGGCCTCCACCCTCTGAATCTATTAATGTGTGTGTGTGTGTGTGTGTGTGTGTGTGTGTGTGTGCAGGTGTGTGTGTGTGTGTGTGTGTGTGTGTGTGTGTGTGTGTGTGTGTGTGTGTGTGTGTGTGTGTGTGTGTGTGTGTGTGCATGTGTATGTGTGTGTGTGTGTGTGTATGTGTATGTGTGTGTGTGTAAGAACATTTCCAGAAAGGTTTCTTGTCTTGCATTTGATAGCCTCTGGAACTATACAGTTGGTCTAATTTCTGTTATTTTCCAAGGGAAAATGTTCATATATATATATATGTATGTTTTCAATGTATGATTTTATTGCCAAATAAAATTCTGTTCAATTCATTAAATGTTTCACTGTATATTGTGTTAAGATTGAATAATTTGGTTCCAGGGGTTTTGTTACTCGATGGCTTGTTTTTTTTCTTCTATCCATACATATGTTAAATAATAAAGTAAAGTGCTTCCTGTTTCAATGTATAATGTCAGTCAAATGAAACAGAAGTCACAGAAATTGGCCCACCATTTTGTTTAGTCATTTTCACAGATAAATTGTAACGTTCCGTTCCCCTCCTATCCTTTTCCGTGTTTTCCCTTTTTCCCTCCGTGTCATGTTGGATTCCCCTGTCCATGTTTTCCCCGTTGCTGCAGGCTGGGCGTTTCCCTTCTGTTTGTCTCTCGGTTTCCCACTTTGGTTTCCACCTATCTCTTTCCCCTCTCGTGGCTTTCATTCCGCACCTGGTTTATTGTCAATCACTCTCAGTTACATTCCTCACGTGTTCGCCTTTGATTTCAATTTCACTCCCCTACTTAAACCCCCGTCTGGCTGCTAGTCGGCGCCAGTTCGTTAACTAACTTACGTTGTGTGTTTCCTGGTCTTCTAGTTATTGTCCTGTTTTACTGAATGCTTGGTTGCGGATTTAAACCCGTCAGCTTTCAGTTTTCCCTACCCTCCAGTCTGGTTGCTATCTAGCCCTAACATTTGCTGCATGCTTTGTTTCTAACCTGTCTCCCTCTAATTACCAGCTGTTCCTGCTTCTACCAGTCTGTAGCTGTTAGTCTGCGTGTGTGTGTGTTACGGTGCCCCCAACTCCAGCTCGCATTGCGTCCGCAGTTGGGTGTCTGCCTCGCTATCCTGCAGTGGTTCCTGTCCGGCCGAGG
The DNA here is from genome assembly GCA_029718625.1 of Synaphobranchus kaupii. Taxonomy (NCBI): domain Eukaryota; kingdom Metazoa; phylum Chordata; class Actinopteri; order Anguilliformes; family Synaphobranchidae; genus Synaphobranchus; species Synaphobranchus kaupii. The sequence continues at coordinate 41,925,381 of CM056378.1, forward strand.
CGAATCCCTTTGCCGCGGTTACGGTCCCAGGTTCCTCAGCAAACCAGCTACCCCAACCGGCCTCAGCTGAGCTCCACCACACAGCTCTACCCAGCCGGGCTCTGCCGGTACCCTACCTCAGTATCCAGCCCAGTACCTGTTGGACCTCCCGGTCCAGTTCCAGTCCAGTTCCGGCTCGGAACTCACCTCCTGTCCAAAGTCCGGTTCCGGCTTGGAACTACCCCTTTGTTCCTGCAATCCAGTTCCAGTTGGACCTCCCGGTCCAGTTCCTGTCCAGTTCCGGTGCTACGTGCACTTCCAGTTAAAGTCCAGTTCCGGCTTGGAACAATCCCGTTGTTCCTGCTATCCAGTTCCAGTTGGACCTCCCGGTCCAGTTCCAGTCCAGTTCCGGTGTTAAGTGCACCTCCAGACTAAAGTCCAGTTCCGGCTTGGAACAACCCCGTTGTTCCTGCCATCCAGTTCCAGTTGGACCCCCCGGTCCAGTTCCAGTCCAGTTCCGGTGTTTAGTGCACCTCCAGTTTAAAGTCCAGTTCCGGTTTGGAACAAACCCGCCGATTCCGTGGTCCAGTTCCTGAGTGGACCTCCGGTCCAGTACAGTCCAGTTCCGGCTTGGAACCTACCTCCTGTACTCAAGTCCAGCTCCGGCTTGGAGCAGTTCTTATTGAACTTTCTCACCCTGTGTAATACTGTGTTTTTCTTCTGTACAGCTTTGGGACTACCCCAAAGCTTATAATAAAAACCCCTTGCTGTTTAATCTGCCTCCTGGTCGTTGCACTTGGGTCCAGCCCGTATTTGGTTCGTAACAGAACGAACTGGCCAAAAATCATGGATCCAGCCGACCTGGAGCAGATTCGCCACGCCTTCTCCTGCCAAACTGCCGTCAGCGACCAACAGGGCCGTCGTTTGGATGACGTGTTGGAGGTGCTGAGGGGCATCACGGAGCAGGTTGCTCAGCTCGCGCTTCACCAGCCTCTTCCTCGGCTTCCTGTGGGTCCGACTCCTCCAGCTCCTGAACCGCCTCCCGAGGCTCCGGTTCCCTCGCCTAGCCGGGAACCCAGAGTTCAACACCCTGAATTATGCCGTGGGGGGCTGGGGAGGTGCCGTGAGTTTCTTATGAAATGCGACATCATCTTCCGTATGCAGCCCACTTCCTTCGCCTCCGACCCATGTAAAATCGCGTTCATTATGAGCAGCCTGGGAGGCAGTGCCCTGGAGTGGGCCACCTCTATTTGGGACAGCCAGGCTCCCATATGCAACAACTTCGCGTCCTTCACCTCGGAGATGCGGCGCGTCTTCGACCATCCAGCCTGTGGGCGAGACGCTACCCAGCGCCTGCTTCAGGTTCGTCAGGGCAGCCGCAGTGTTGCGGAAATGGCGATCCAGTTCCGCACCCTCGCTGCGGAGTCCGGATGGAACGATACCTCCCTTCAAGGGGCGTTTCGTCAGGCCCTCAGTGAGGAGCTCAAGGATCAACTCGCTACCCGTGAGGAGTCCAACTCCCTCAACTGCCTCATCAGCTTGGCTATAGCCATTGACAACCGTCTCCGTATCCGGGCGCGTGAGCGAGGAAGGAATCCCGGTCGTCATCCGCTCTCCGACTCTTCTAGCACTCGTCAACACTCCTCCTTTGCGGGACCTAGAATCTCTGCTGTGGTGTCCGAGGAGGAGCCTATGCAACTGGGCAGAGTCTCCATGGATGCTGAGGAGCGTCAACGTCGGTTCCGCACCAGGTCTTGCTTTTACTGTGGCAAAGTAGGCCATCAGATCGCCTCTTGTCCCATTCGCCCAAAAGAGACGGCTCGCCAGTGAAGCTGGGCGTACTGACGAGCCCTATCATTCCCGACCATGCTGCCCAGAACCGCCTTGTGTTCAAGGCCACCCTCCTTTGGAGGGACAACTCCGCTTCATCATCTGCCCTCATCGACTCCGGGGCCGATGCGAACTTCATCGACATCTCCTTTGCCAGGAGGGCCGGCATCCCCACAGAGGTCCAACCTACCCCTATCACTGCTCTCGCCCTGGACGGTAGGAGCCTGGGGTTAGTTACTCACTCCACCGTTCCCTTACAGTTAATCTTATCAGGAAATCACCGGGAGACAATTCAGCTTCTCCTCATCCACGCCAAGCAGTCCTCCATGGTCCTGGGTCAGACCTGGCTACGCCTCCACAACCCTCACATCGACTGGCGAGCCGGTCGTATCCTGGCTTGGAGTGCCCATTGTCTAGCCAGCTGTCTTCGCTCTGCTCTACCCCCCCCCCCCCCCCCCCGGGGGCCAAGTGTGACCGTTCCAACCTACCTGGACCCGACCTGACTAACGTTCCTAGCCAGTATCATGACCTGTCTCAAGTGTTCTCCAAGTCACGTGCTCTGTCTTTGCCCCCTCACAGGCCCTACGACTGCTGTATCGACCTCCTGGCAGGCGCTAAGCTTCCGTCTGGCCGCCTTTACAGCTTGTCGGGCCCGGAGAAGCTGGCCATGGAAACCTATATCCACGAGTCCCTCGCATCGGGCATAATCCGTCCCTCTTCGTCCCCGGTTGGTGCGGGGTTCTTCTTCGTGGGGAAGAAGGACGGTTCTCTGCGGCCCTGCATCGACTACCGGGGCCTCAATGAGGTCACCATACGTAACAAGTACCCCCTTCCTCTGATTAACACCGCTTTTGAACCCCTCTCCCAGGCAGTCACCTTCACCAAGCTCGACCTCCGCAACGCATACCACCTGGTGCGGATACGCGAGGGAGATGAGTGGAAGACCGCTTTCAATACCCCGTTGGGCCACTACGAGTACCTGGTGGTCCCGTTCGGTCTAACTAACGCCCCAGCGGTCTTCCAGGGCATGGTCAATGATGTGCTTCGGGACCTACTTGGCAAGTGCGTTTTTGTATACATTGACGATATCCTTATTTTCTCCAAGTCCCCTCAGGATCACATTCTCCACGTCTGGGAGGTCCTCCAGCGGCTGTTGGAGAACCAGCTCTTCGTAAAGGCCGAGAAGTGCTCGTTCCACGTTTCATCCGTCCCGTTCCTCGGCTTCATCATTGAGGAGGGCAGTATCCGGGCGGACCCTGCCAAAGCCAAGGCGGTGACAGAATGGCCCCAACCCTCCTCACGTAAACACCTCCAACAGTTCCTCGGCTTTGCTAACTTTTATCGTCGTTTCATCCGCAATTACAGTGTTCTTGCTGCCCCCCTTACCAAGCTCACCTCCACCGCCATTCCCTTTTGCTGGAATCCCGAGGCCCAGTTGGCCTTTGAACAGCTCAAGGTTCGGTTCTCCTCTGCCCCCATTCTATGTCACCCCGACACTACCCGTCAGTTTACCATCGAGGTTGATGCCTCCGACACCGGTGTGGGGGCCATTCTGTCGCAGCGAGCCGCCTTGGACAACAAGCTCCATCCCTGCGCATTTTTCTCCCGGAGACTGTCCTCCGCAGAGCGCAATTATGATGTCGGGGATCGGGAACTCCTGGCTATCAAGCTCGCACTAGAGGAGTGGCGTCACTGGCTGGAGGGGGCAGGTAATCCCTTTATTGTTCTCACGGACCATCAGAATTTAATTTATATCAGGTCAGCCAAAAGGCTTAATGCCCGTCAGGCTAGATGGTCTTTGTTTTTTGCCCGTTTTAATTTTTCTGTTTCTTTTCGCCCCGGTACCCAGAATACCAAGGCAGATGCTTTGTCCCGCATTTTTTCCCTCCCCTCCAGTCCTGCTGATCCGGAGCCCATTCTACCGGCGTCCTGTGTTGTGGCTGCGGTCTCCTGGGAGATCGAGGGGATTGTGAGGGCCGCCCAGGCTTCCCAACCAGACCCCCGCAGTAACCCTAACTCTTCCATTTTTGTGCCCAATTCCGTCCGCTCCCAGGTCCTTGAGTGGGTTCACGCCTCCTGTCTGGCTTGTCACCCAGGTGTTGCCAGAACTGTCGCCCTTGTCAGGAGGAGTTTTTGGTGGCCCACCCTCAAGGGGGATACCCGTGCCTTCGTCCTGGCCTGCCCTGTTTGCGCCAGGAGCAAGGCATCCCACCAGCCTCCTTCCGGTTTCCTCCACCCCCTCCCCGTCCCGGGCCGTCCTTGGAGTCACATCGGCGTTGACTTCGTCACCGGTCTGCCTTTGTCAGAGGGCAACACTACCATTCTGACAATTGTGGACCGGTTCTCCAAGGCGGTCCACTTTATCCCTCTCCCTAAGCTCCCGTCCGCCCTTGAAACTGCGGACCTCCTGGTGCTGCATGTGGTCAGGCTGCACGGGATCCCCTCCGACATTGTGTCAGACCGTGGGCCCCAATTCTCCTCCCAGGTATGGAAGGCGTTCTGTGTGGCTCTGGGTGCCTCTGCGAGTTTATCATCAGGTTTCCATCCCCAGTCTAACGGCCAGGCAGAGAGGGCCAACCAGGACCTGGGGGCCGCCCTGCGGTGCGTCACTGCCCGTAACCCCGCTTCCTGGAGCCGTTTTCTCCCCTGGGTAGAGTACGCCCATAACTCCCTTAAAAGCGCATCCACAGGGATGTCCCCCTTCGAATGCTCCTTGGGGTATCAGCCCAGGAGGCTGAGGTGGCAGTCCCGTCGGTGAAGTCTCACCTCCTCAGATGCAAACGCATGTGGAGACTTACACGCACCGCACTCCTCCGCTCCAATTCCCGTTCCCAACGCCTGGCGGACCTTCACAGGACCGCAGCCCCGCAGTATAGGGCCGGTCAGCAGGTCTGGCTCTCCACAGCCAACATTCCCCTCCCCTCTTCATCTAAGAAGCTCCAACCCCGTTTTATTGGCCCCTTTTCCATTATTTGTTTGATCAACCCTGTGTCTGTTAAACTTTCCCTTCCTGTTTCCTTCAAGGTCCACCCGGTCTTTCACGTTAGTCAGATTAAGCCTGTCGCCTCCAGCCCACTCAGTGCCCCGGCTATCTCTCCCCCTCCGTCCCGGACCATCGACAACGCCCCGGCCTACACGGTGAGCGAGATTATCGATATCCGCCGTAAAGGTCGGGGCTTCCAATACCTTGTCGACTGGGAGGGGTATGGCCCGGAGGAGCGGTCCTGGCTCCACAAGAGCCTCATTCTGGACCACTCTCTTATCCGGGATTTCCACAACCAGTTCCCGGACAAGACTAGGCCTCCAGGTACGCCAGGTGGCGTCCATTGAGGGGGGGGTACTGTAACGTTCCGTTCCCCTCCTGTCCTTTTCCGTGTTTTCCCTTTTTCCCTCCGTGTCATGTTGGATTCCCCTGTCCATGTTTTCCCCGTTGCTGCAGGCTGGGCGTTTCCCTTCTGTTTGTCTCTCGGTTTCCCACTTTGGTTTCCACCTATCTCTTTCCCCTCTCGTGGCTTTCATTCCGCACCTGGTTTATTGTCAATCACTCTCAGTTACATTCCTCACGTGTTCGCCTTTGATTTCAATTTCACTCCCCTACTTAAACCCCCGTCTGGCTGCTAGTCGGCGCCAGTTCGTTAACTAACTTACGTTGTGTGTTTCCTGGTCTTCTAGTTATTGTCCTGTTTTACTGAATGCTTGGTTGCGGATTTAAACCCGTCAGCTTTCAGTTTTCCCTACCCTCCAGTCTGGTTGCTATCTAGCCCTAACATTTGCTGCATGCTTTGTTTCTAACCTGTCTCCCTCTAATTACCAGCTGTTCCTGCTTCTACCAGTCTGTAGCTGTTAGTCTGCGTGTGTGTGTGTTACGGTGCCCCCAACTCCAGCTCGCATTGCGTCCGCAGTTGGGTGTCTGCCTCGCTATCCTGCAGTGGTTCCTGTCCGGCCGAGGCGAATCCCTTTGCCGCGGTTACGGTCCCAGGTTCCTCAGCTAACCAGCTACCCCAACCGGCCTCAGTTGAGCTCCACCACACAGCTCTACCCAGCCGGTCTCTGCCGGTACCCTACCTCAGTATCCAGCCCAGTACCTGTTGGACCTCCCGGTCCAGTTCCAGTCCAGTTCCGGCTCGGAACTCACCTCCTGTCCAAAGTCCGGTTCCGGCTTGGAACTACCCCGTTGTTCCTGCTATCCAGTTCCAGTTGGACCTCCCGGTCCAGTTCCAGTCCAGTTCCGGTGTTACGTGCACCTCCAGTTAAAAGTCCAGTTCCGGCTTGGAACAAACCCGTTGTTCCTGCTTTCCAGTTCCAGTTGGACCTCCCGGTCCAGTTCCAGTCCAGTTCCGGTGTTAAGTGCACCTCCAGACTAAAGTCCAGTTCCGGCTTGGAACAACCCCGTTGTTCCTGCCATCCAGTTCCAGTTGGACCCCCCGGTCCAGTTCCAGTCCAGTTCCGGTGTTTAGTGCACCTCCAGTTTAAAGTCCAGTTCCGGTTTGGAACAAACCCGCCGATTCCGTGGTCCAGTTCCTGAGTGGACCTCCGGTCCAGTACAGTCCAGTTCCGGCTTGGAACCTACCTCCTGTACTCAAGTCCAGCTCCGGCTTGGAGCAGTTCTTATTGAACTTTCTCACCCTGTGTAATACTGTGTTTTTCTTCTGTACAGCTTTGGGACTACCCCAAATCTTATAATAAAAACCCCTTGCTGTTTAATCTGCCTCCTGGTCGTTGCACTTGGGTCCAGCCCGTATTTGGTTCGTAACATAAATACCCAAATTTTAAAAACAGCAAACCAGATTCAATTATTTTCACACCATTTTAATACATTTGGCTTTAATTTTTTTTTTTTTATCACCAATTAGCTTTGACCGAAACAAACAATTTTGTATATATTGTAAAAAATATAGTCAAGTGCCAGTACTGGATGGGTACAGTATTGCTAATCTTGAGCTGATGCTTTTGTACTGGCTTACATGACAATACATGCACACAAAATCAATTTGTTCAAAATAAGCCTAAAGTTTCATTTTCTATGATTTTTGCATGTTTCCATTTATTTAAAAAAACCATTAAGAATGATAACAGTTTATAAACAAATTCATCCCAGTTTTTAAACTTCTAAATTAGCCCTAACAAATACCAAGATTCATTTATTTATTTGTTTATTTGAAAAAAATAAAAATAAATGCTGGGCCCTAGTGATAGTATACAGGGCTTGTCAAAAAGAGGTTTTCAATTTTCAAAGCCTCCAGTACACAAATGGGACACCCGTTCCCTGTTTAAATCCAATTACAGTTTTTAAATCGAATTGGAACTATTTTCACAAGTATGTGGTATATTTTCACAACTCTTTGTACAAAACTCAAAACCGGCCACACAACGCAGCAAGTCTTTCATTCAAAACATGTAATTGTGCATTCATTTGGATTGTAAACATCTCTCATCACACAACCATTGATTCAAAATATAAGGTCATTCGGAAATGTAATGAGAACAATGGTTTAATCACCAAAACACAACAAAATGATATCTCTTCAATTTAGTAATTTTAACGACCAGTTAATCAAATAGCAAACAACTCAAGATACATGTTTCAAATCACCCTAAGAAGTGTCGAAAGTAATATGCTACATTACTGTAAATTACAGAAGACTACAGTTTTTCCATTAGGCAATACACTTACATTACCTAACGAAATTGAGAGAAAATCTATGATTTCTATAATATCTATCCATTGTGTGATCAAAGAAAATGTCCTCTACAATCATTCATGCAAAAACCATTTTTACATTTTTTTCAGATAGTTTCAACATTGGTGTACTGTCTGTAATGTAAGAAATTGAAAGAATAAAGAATGATGAATGAAAATAAAACAACATTTAGCATACATTTGGTGCATCAAGTCCACGTCACAGTAAATGTCTTCATTGTTCATGCACCACGGGTAAAACCTTTTGGCGAATCTAAGCTTGGCATTGGTCTAGTGTGATGTATTTGCATGCCTCATTCATGACCCAAAGGAGGGTGGTACTCATGGGGATGGCGATTGTTCACCTTCCACTTCCATGATGAAAACAAATCCTCAATTGGGTTGAGGAGAGGAGAGTATGGGGGCAGGTATAGGATCACAAATTGGGGATGGGCCCAAAACCATGCCTGAACGACCTCTGCATGGTGGAACCTGACATTGTCCCTCACAATATCATAGGTGGCCCCTTCACCTTGACAGGCCTGCTCAATTTCATTGAGAAACACAATGAGGTGTTCTCCATTGTAGGATCCAAGTAGTGGCCGACGTCCTACCACACCAGCTTTGGAAATAGCTGTTCACACCCCCTTTTATGTATATGGTGACCAATTGTGGTTACCACTGTTGTGCCAAGAAGGGAGTTGGAGTGCCACCCTCTGCTGGACGGCACCACCATGACACTCAGACAGAGGAACCAGCTGCGGTGTATTTAAATTAGCCCACGTATGCAATCACCACTCATTAGTTTGCCGTATAAAAGGGCCTGGTTCCCCAGGCCTGAGAGACCTTTTTGATTTGAACTTTAAAGAGGGTGCTGCGGTTTCTGGGTTGCTGCGGTTTCTGGGTTGCTGCGGTTTCTGGGTTGCTGCGGTTTCTGGGTTGCTGCGGTTTCTGGGTTGCTGCGGTTTCTGGGTTGCTGCGGTTTCTGGGTTGCTGCGGTTTCTGGGTTGCTGCTGTCCTTTGTTTCCTGTTTTTGAGTCTTTTTCGGTTTAAATAAATTCAGTTATTTACCCTTTTACATTGTTTTCCTGTCTGTTCACCACGTGGTACAGCGACACTCCCCAGCGCTGTGCCACACCAGTATACAAAATCAACTGCCAATAATAAGCTGTCATTATGTATGGTCATCACATATCATACATGTAATTTAGATGTTTATATTTAACAGACACACATTTAATTTCTGTAGTTCTCAAAATCCATGTATAGTAGAAAATATATTCAAAATCTATAGGTTTTAGCTGTTAAGTGATTAACCATTAAGAGCAGTTTGATTAAGTGATGGTTAAATGTATTTCAACAAATGAGAAGAGAATCATATCAAAAGCATTCTGAGCATTGCATTGTGAAAGGCAATTTATTTATATGAAAGGTATATCTAGATGGAACACTGATTAGGTTTGGTGAAAACGTTACTGTGTGATTTTGTACTGTCTTAATCAATTGAAAATGTGCTTAAAGTTTTGAAAAAAATAAATGCATTTTTGATGATCTATTTAGAGTTTTGTACTAATAGTTGTGACATTTTACGACATAATTGTGAAAATAGTACCAAGTCGATTAAAGAAAACTGTAAATGAACCGCCGCAGCAAAAAGGATGTTTAGTTCCCAGAAAGGTCTTATACTACACTCTAGTGGCACTATGTAGATATTACAACTTCGGGATACTTTATGACTGCAGTTTCAATCGTACGATTCATTGTGGTTGTATTTGAGAGCGTCTTCGTGGACTAATGTTATGGATATTGTCAAATCTATATTTCACCCATTCACGATGTCAATCATATCAGCCAATCCATACTATATCGTCTTTTGCCATATAAATTAAATGAATCTTATTGAAGTTGTTTGATTTAGTATAACTTTGCATTGGTTTTATATAAATTTAAAATGATTTGTCGAACGCAATTCTGATTCTGTTTTTTTGTAATGGTTATAGAGTCACGAAAGGGCTAGTTTCCTAGCTAATACATTTTAGCTAATTACCTTGCATTTGGTTTTCAGAGAAGACACCGGACATTGCGTCACCGTGTCGGGCGGAAGCAGCTGTTGTTCTTGCAACATGGCGTCCGTTACAACAGGTGAGTGGCACAGGGCCGTGTGCGTGTCCAAAGCGGAGAGTTCTCGATAGAATCGTAAAATATAGGCAATTTTATTTTGTAATTATAGTTACAGAAGGCGGAGTCAATTATAGCCCCTTCTTGTTTCTGTTGGACGAAATCGAAACGCTGAACTGTCAAGATGACGTGAGCTAACGTTAGAATAGCGCTTGCTTTGATTAGCTAGCTAACCTAGTTAACATTAGTTGAATGAATTGGTATATCTAACAAATAAAAAAGTAGCTACCTACAATATTGAATGTTACTAATGTTGGCAAGCGAGTTATAATATCGATAACTGGTTAGTGTAACGCTAGCTAAATTACTTAGCTAATGCAGAACAAGGTCTGGTTTATAGACAGCTGCTTGTCGCTTACACATTGCTAGGCTAATAAAGCTAACGTTACATCAACGACTTGGCTATGCGGCTATCTGGGTACGCCAGTGAGGGGTATTCACAATGTTCTGTGCTGAGATCATTGCTCATTTTGTTCTTGGCCATCTAGCCTAGTTGGTTGATTAGGTAACGTTTGCTAGCTAGCGTTAATTAGCTAACACTAGCAACGTTAAGCTGATGGTACCCGGGCAATATTGAACAATATTGATGGCGATATTGCCTGAAAATATTGCCCGTGTACCATCAGCTTTAGTCATCTCACATTGTCATGAATACCATTAAAAAAAATTTTTTTTAAAAGGTTATATACAGTGCCCTCCACAATTATTGGCACCCCCTGTTAAAGATGAGTAAAAAAGGGTTATAAAAAATTAATCTTTTGGCGAATTAGCTTAATCTCACGGTGAAAATATGAGAAAAATCCAACCTTTAATTGAAGTAAATTTATTCTGAGAGAAAAAAAAATCCCTCATCAAGAAATAATTATTTTTTAACAAAACCAGGTGTGCCACAATTATTGGCACCCCTGCATTTAATACTTTGTACAACCTCACTTTGCCAGTAAAACCACTGAGTCTTCTCCCGTAACATCTATTAAGGTTGGAGAATACAGAGCAAGGAATCTGAGACCATTCCTCTATCTCTCCAGATGATCCAGAGTCCTAGGTCCTCTCTTGTGCACTCTCCTCTTCAGCTCAGCCCACAGGTTTTCAATGGGGTTTAGGTCAGGGGACTGAGATGGCCATGGCAGAAGCTTGATTTTGTGTTCAGTTAACCATTTTTGTGTTGATTTGGACGTATGTTTTGGATCATTGTCCTGCTGGAAGATCCAACGACGACCCAGTTTTAGATTCCTGGCAGAGGCAGCCAGATTCAGATTGAATATTTCCTGGTATTTCATGGAGTTCATGATGCCATGTACCCTAACAACGTTCCCAGGGCCTTTGGAGGAAAAACAGCCCCACAGCATCACGGAACCTCCACCATACTTAACAGTGGGGATCAGGTTATTTTCGGTATAGCCATCCTTCTTTTTACACCAAACCCACCTTGAGTGTTGGTTGCTGAAAAGCTCAATTTTCATTTAATCTGACCATAGAACACGGTTCCAGTAGCGTTTAGCAAACTCCAGGCGCTTACGTTTGTGGTGAAATGACAGGAAAGGCTTTTTTCTGGCATGTCTTCCAAATTATTTGTTGGCATGGAGGTGACGTCTAATGGTAGTTTTGGAGATTTGATGACCCCAAGATGCTACTTTCCTCTAATTCTCCAACAGTGATCCTTGGGGAATTTTTTGCCTCTCTTACATCCTCACTGTGCGTGGGGGCAAAATAAACTTGGGTCTTCTTCCAGGCAAGTTTGTAACAGTTCCAGTTGCTTGGAACTTTTTAAGTATTGCCCTAACAGTAGATATGGGCATTTTCAGGTGAGTAGTTATTTTTTTATAGCCATTCCCTGACTTATGAAGCTCAACACACTTTTTCCTCATTTGATTTGTGTGTTCTCTTATCTTTCCCATGTTGATGTATGAATAAGGGAATATGGCCTCTGTGTCACCTCATATTTATACCCCAGTGAAACAGGAAGTCATGGATTACTGCTTGAAAGTTTCTAAACACTCTGATCAACTTTAAAAAGTAAAATATAAATGAAAAAAATGCTTGTTACATTTTGTTCATAAGAATATCTAGGGGTGCCAATAATTGTGGCACACATGGTTTTGTTAAAAATAATTATTTCTTGATGTGGGATTTTATTTTCTCAGAATAAATTTACTTCAGTTAAAGGTTGGATTTTTCTCATTTTTTCAGTGTGAGATTAAGCTAATTCACCAAAAGGTGATTTTCTTTTTTTTTTAACTCTTTTTACCTTACCAGTGGTGACAATAAGTGTGGAGGGCACTGTATGTAAAGCATGCTGGCTGGTTACGTCGCATTAGTGCTAATGTTAACTTAAGAGTGGTAATTGACCAAGGAGCCTGTATCATGAAGCAGGCTAAGTGGGTCAACTTAGCTGGATAACTGTGGTGAGTAAAAACCAGAACAATGATTTTGCTTCGTAATATTTTCCATATTCCGGCGTTTTCGGGTTTTACTCAGCACCGTTATCCAGCTAACCCACTTGGCCTGCTTCGTGATACGGACCCCCGATTTAAGACTAGTCAGCTGAAGTTGAGTTAACCAGATAAATCTATACATTTGTCTTGGTCTAGCTTGACATCTAGTCGCTCAATCACTGAAACTCCAGTCGATGACACACTCGATAACGGCTGTTACCTAGTTTTAGTTGATTTACTAAGGAACCTCAGATTTAGCCGTTGGCAGATTTAGCCAGCCAGACTTCGTTAATCCAACTGTTTTGGGGACGTGTATGCTGATCTAGGGTCCGCGTTTGATGTGGAAACCTTGAACCCGGTTGGAATTTTGTATCAGACAGAAGATAATTTCTCAGCCTGTAAGCTCTAAATATATCTCCCAGCTGGCCTAACATGTGATACCTTACTGCCACATTTCCTCGAGGGAGTAATTGTTACAGTATTTCTGCGCCAGCATTCATCACAGTTGAATAAACCTTCCTCACTTCATTGCAAAACCTTTCTCACTTCATTGCAAAACCTTTGTCTAGTGATTATTATGAATATGATGTAAAAATAAAAAGCACACAAGATGGGCCCAGCAGGATAACTGACTACATACAACAGGAAATAATTGAAATAATTTTGATAAAATTTGATCAGTCTCCAGTTTCATAGATTGTAAACTGTAGAAGTGATGTAACATTATTATGTTTCAAAATATGCTCAAATGATTTATAGCCACCCGCTCATACAAAATATATCCTTGTTTGGGGGCTGAAGATGGTTAATTAGTGTATAGAGCTAAACTGCGAAATCATGCACTGGACCTTTTTTTGGCATTTTGTTAAAGATTCCAATATGTCAGCAGTGTCATGCAACTTCCAGAATGTTCCACATAACTGCATGTTCCCTCAGTTTTGGTGCCTAGGACAATGTATGACATGTTGTATTAAATTTGTGTGTTTCCATCCTGGTGTCGTCTTTCCTCCGTCCCACAGCCACCTCGGAATGGATCCAGTTCTTCAAGGATGCTGGAATTCCTCCCAGTCTGGCTGTGAACTACGCCCTGTCCTTTGTGGATAACAGGTAAGACACAGCCGGCTGTTGCTGGTGTAAGCTGCGTGTTCCAAGCATAGAATCTGACCCTGGCCCTCAAAACCACTTTTGTAAGAGACAGGATTGGGTCATTAGGCTAAATGTGCCCCACTGAAGCATGGAAATATGTTCCTCCCTGATTTCATGGAATGATTTCACTCCCTGTGGCAGACTCACTCTCCTTTCTAAACTCTAAACTTGAATGAAGGTCAACAGTACCTGGGTCACACCTACACTACTTCATTACTAGGGATAGCTGCTACATTATGGGAAGGATGTGCTTTGTCTTGTCTGTTATGTAGTGATCTTGATGATGTCTCTGTATGCACTTACTGTACGTCGCTTTGGATAAAAGCGTCTGCTAAATGAATGTAATGTAATGCTAAATGAATGTAATGTACACTAAGAAGAGAGCTGGCTAGATCCGGTCATGTCTCATACCGTAATACTGAGGTGCAGATTAAATGAAGAGACGTATGCTAGCAATATTGACATTGGAGGTCCTCTTGTACCTTGCTGTGACATATAGTTGCAGTCGAAAGTTTACATACACCTTAGCCAAATCCATTTAAACTCAGTTTTTTACAATTCCTGACATTTAATCCTAGTAAACATTCCCTGTCTTAGATCAGTTAGGATCACAGCTTTAATGTCAGAATAATAGTAGACAATTTAGTTTGAGAGATTTATTTCAGCTTTTATTTCTTTCATCGCATTCCCAGTGGGTCAGAAGTTTACATACACTCTGTTAGTATTTGGTAGCATTGCCTTTAAATTATTTAACTTTAAATTTAACATGAAGATGAATGAATCTATGATTAATCACTCTTAGCTGCTGTCTGTGAACTGGACTTTTGATCTCACACATGCAGTACGTGATTAGCACGTATAGTCCAGGCTTTGAAGGTAAAATCACAATTTCAGCTGAAGTGGCTGTACACTTTTCACTCAGCCTCAAACCGATTTCATGTGTACATACCATAGACTGTAGAAAATAAGGATGTGACATCACCCATCGACTTTCCATTGGCTTGTGAAAAGAGTTTTGAAACCGTGTAAGTGCAGCCAAGTTGTACAAAAATTGGAGCCAGAGACTGTGCAGTCGGGAGCAGGGGGAGCTCTTGTATGGTCATTAAGTCCAGGCCGGGTCCAGTTTGTCCACTAAGCGTGTGAGATACTAATGACGCGCAATAACTGGGAAGTGCTGCAAGCCGTCCCAGATTGGTCCACAAAACATTAGAATATTGTCCAAACAACACAATAACTTAATTGGACAAATTTGTTTTAACTGCAATTGATACCATTGACTTGCATTGAAAAACGGGCCTGAAAGACCTATACTGGAGCCAACCAAACTGGCACTAGAGGACAACGCTCTCAACAAGACCAGAAAGTGAACTTTAACAACAAAGCCCTGTTTTTGGCCCCTTGGTACGTACACACATAGTTTAAAGACACCAATTAATTTTCCTGTTTTAATTTTATCTGCATGTGAGGAAAAACAGCAGTGTTTTTCTGTTTTTACAATAAGAACTGAAGAATCTTGTCTCTTTGTTCTGGAAATGACTCATTGCAGCTTTTTGGACTGTGCCAACTGGCTATGTCCAATCAGACTGGGTGGGGATCGCGCTAGAATGCTTCCCTCAATCGTCATAGTAACCCCTGTAGTGGCGGAATTCAGAATGAGAAAAGGGGGACCTGGCAACAATTAAAATGGAGATAAATACTTGAAATCAAATGGAAAACTGCTAGAAAAATACAGAAGAACTCGATAAAATTTCAAAGGAAGAAAATTTACATGTGCTCTTTTCTCCTTAATTTAACTAAATGCAACCAGCATTTGCAAATGTAGTTTTCTTGAGATTCATACATGTACACGTTTCAAATGTAGAATATATAATATACACTACTCACAAAAAGTTAGGGATATTCGGCTTTCGGGTGAAATTTCAGGATGAACCTAAAATGCACTATAACCTTTACAGGTGAAATTAATTTGACCTTCTCTAAACTTTTGAATGCACATGTCCAACTATTCAATGTTTCAGTACTTTCTGCACAACTTGCTGTTCTCTAACAAGGAGCTGAACGGCAAAATTCACAACAGGTGTTTGATCCATGAATCGACCAATAAATTTCCTGGTTCAATTAGAATTGGTATTTAAACAGTCCTCTTCATTATGCTGTTCACATTTTGACATCATGAGACCAAGACGACACCTAACAATTGATCAACAGTACCTCGCCATTGCGAGGCTTCAAACAGGATGTTCTCAGAGGGAAGTGGCCACTGAGCTTAGAGTGTCACAGAGTGTCATCAGCAGGTTGCAACAGAGATACAGAGAGACTGGAAGAGTCACAGAAAGGCATAGAAATGGACGTCCTTTGGCCACATGCCACACTGATGACCGCTTCATTGTGAACAGTGCCCTGCGGAACCGGATGATGAATGCCACTCAACTCCAGGCACATTTAAGGGAGGTGAGAGGCACCCAAGTGTCACGTCAGACCATTCGAAACCGTTTACATCAGCGTGGTCTGCGTGCTAGACGACCTGCAAGGGTACCTGACCACACCACCAGGCATAGGCGTCATCGTCTTGCATGGGCCAGGGAGCATTTACGCTGGACGAGGGACCAGTGGGCCTCAGTGCTGTTCTCTGATGAAAGTCGATTCACGTTGAGCAGAAATGATGGCTGCCAACGATGTTGGAGACGTCAAGGAGAGCGCTATGCATCAGCCACTGTTGTCACCAGACGACCCTTTGGTGGTGGCGGTGTTACAGTGTGGGCAGGTGTGTCTAGTCAATACAGAACTGCCCTACACTTTGTGAATGGTACAGTGACAAGCCCATACTACCTGAATAACATCATTAATCCAGTCATTGTGCCCCTGCATGAACAACACAGGCCTAATTTCATCTTCATGGACGACAATGCTCCAGCTCATCGAGGTCGCATCATTAGGGAAAGGCTGCTGGAGACTGGGGTACCTCAAATGGAGTGGCCTGCACTTTCTCCAGACCTGAATCCCATAGAAAACCTATGGGATCAGCTGACTCACCGTGTAGAGGCTCGTAACTCTGTACCCCAGAACCTCAATGACCTGAGGGCCGCCCTTCAAGAAGAGTGGGATGCCATGCCTCAGCAGACAATAAGTCGACTTGTGAACAGCATGAGACGTCGTTGTCAAGCTGTAATTGATGCTCAAGGGCACATGACAAGTTATTGAGACATTGACATTTTTGTTGTGGTATACCCACCACTGTTGTTGGCTTTTGTTTCAATAAATTGTTTGAGATGAGGAAATCACCATTGCATGCTTCTACTTAAATGCCCTACTTTCATGATACGTATAATATCACTGTAGCGTGAACTTACATTTTCCATAAATTTCACCCGAAAGCCAAATATCCCTAACTTTTTGTGAGTAGTGTATATACACAGTGTTTCCCACAGGATTTTCTGAAACTGGTGGGTCGACACCAAACTGTCTCGGGGGGGGTGCGGGGAAAGTTTTTTGCCTAGACAGCTAGCTAACGTCAGACCACCAGAAACGTGGTCTGATGAAAAATATTCAAAAACATTGTCAATAGATAATACATTACATTACAGTCATTTAGCAGACGCTTTTATCCAAAGCGACGTACAATAAGCGCATACAGAAACGTCATCAAAGTCACTACAGAACAGACAAGGCAAAGCACATCCTTCCCATAATGTAGCAGCTATCCCTAGTAATGAACGTTGACTGTAGTTCACAGTAAGCTGTGGGTAAATCAGCTATACTACACTTCTATTCTAAATACTATTATAAACTATAACAAACAGACAGGAAAACACAGGCGAGCGAGAGCCGTTGACACGGAGGGGGGGGAAGTGCGAGTCGCCCTGCTGTTAAATCTTTGCTACCTCTGTTGATTCTTCCTCTTCGTCTTCTCTGTCTTTTCATAGTAAAGTCATTTTAAAAAGTAGATTGTTGTATGACGTAGAAGTTAAAAAAAAAAAGGACTTTTCTAGTCCCTCCCCCATATCCATGTGAGTCTTAATTAGAGAATGTTATGAAATGGCATCCCACATTTCTGAAGCATTTGGACACTGCTTTCCAACGGGGGGGGGGGGGGGGGGGTGGGCTGACCATCTGTGAGGTTACTGTGGTAAAAGGGTGAATCACAGGCAGCGAGCTGTCGAGTGCAGATCCCAGTTCGGAAGTGTCTGTATATCTGTCTGTATGTATGTCTGTGTCTGTACAGGATCCAGAAGAACATGCTGATGGACCTGAGCAAGGAGATCATGATGGACCTGGGCATCACAGTCATCGGCGACATCATCGGCATCCTCAAGCATGCCAAGCAGGTGTACAGACAGGTGAGGGGGGTGAGGGGGGGGGGGGGGGGGGGGGGGGGGGCACACTGCTTCACACACGCTCACACATGCACACACACGTACAACATGCATGCACGCACACACACACTCTTGCACACACACATGCTTCCATTCATTTCCTTGGCAGATTTCCTTATTCAAGCTGACTAGCATGGATTGCTTGTATGCTAATATGTTATGCTTTTATATAGCTTGGTATTTAGTAAGGAGCTCTAAGTGCATTTATTTCCTTAGTGGGTGAACATTTTAATAGCTTTCATGGTTACTTACATTTCTGTATTTTACTGCTTTTATACGGCAATGTATTTCCTGAGGCCGTTTTGCTCTAGGTTACCAGCACTTATTACATACCAGTATGTGTCCTTAGTGGATGCACTTATTCTGCGTGGATGATATTACTCATATTTTCTCTCATATCATCCAGTTATATGGCCTCTGATGTTTTATTGTGCATCTTCTGAGGGCCCCTCCCCGCCTTGGGGTCCTGGGTAGTCAGTTCTACCCCCCCCCCCCCCCCCCCACTACGACGCCCCTGTCTGTGGTAGTGGGGGGGGGGGGGCTGCAGTTAATAGGCTTAAAACCAAGAAAAAAAACCAACAGACAGTCCACCCTCCTTTTGTGTTTCACTTTTTTCCGACGGGAGAAAAAATCAGAGGGGGATAGAGATGGTATCACAGTGTAGAAATTGGAAGGAAATCGAACCCTAGGCTGCATATGGGGGGGGGGTTGTGTTATATCTGGAGTCCTGTCATACTGTGTATTAGACCTGAAATGGCCCCTTGTTCCTGCATGGGTAATTATCACTTAGCATTGAGAGGAGCTTTATCACGGGTCAGAACTCTGCTGAAGTAGACCGTTCCCCCTCTCTCCCTTCCGACCAGGACATGTGTAAGATGGCCACAGAAGCCATCACCTCAGGACAAACCAGCGTTCAGGCAGAGCTGAGGAGAACCGCCAACACACGTGAGTGTTTTCCCGCGTTCCAATCCGCCGAAAGCTTGTGGCCATAAAGCGCTTTAGTGCCAGCTCCAAGCTCCGTGCAGAGGCTCAAACCCAAAGTTAGAAAACCAAACCAAAACCTTGAAAAGACCGTAACTAACAGAATAAGCATGCAGGAGATTATAACAGAATTACAGGTAGGCAAGGGGTCAAAGTAATGCAAGAAAACTTAACAGGACAACCTGAAAATCTGAAAGCCCAGCTTAAAGGTCCCATATTGTCTCACTTTTGGGCAATTTTACATCATTCACATCGAGTCTATGGAACACAGCTGTAAGTTGTTTTTCAATAAGATTTATTTTGTGTATTTTTAATCACGTACTGCAATGCACCTCTCTGTCCTTCCAACTGCCCTATTGGCATCGGTCATTAATATTCATAAGCCCTTGCCCTGATTGGCTGAGCTGCCTGCTTCGTCTATGCTGGATGGCTACCGTCTGTAAACGCAGCAATGCATTGAGATGTTTAATGTTAATACTCAGATTATCATTGTAAAAACAAAAAATCAAGGCCACGGATACACAAAGACATTGGTGAGCAAGCGAACTATAAAAAAAGAAACCACACACTTTGGCTGTAGATACAAGTGATGTCTGTTTATTTTTGCGACCCATTTAACTAATCTTTCTCGAGATGGGTCTTATTCGTAATTCCCGGTCCACGTTAAATTTTTTCAACTGGTTTTTTACAGCGGCTTGTTCGCTATTTTACAGGCCTATTCAAAACAAGTCGTATTGGGCCACACATTACACATAATCTATGAAAATAAACGTGTAACGTACAGTGAGCACCATAATTAGTTGGACAGTGACACATTTTTTGTAATTTTGGTTCTGTACTCTAGCACCTTGAGTTTGAAAGGATACAATGACAATAAGGTTAAAGTGCAGACGACCTTTAAAGTGATCCATCCATATCTATTGCATATCTAGCAGCAGAGCGATGGTTTGAGGCTCGTTTTGATACCTCAGACCCTTGATGACTTACAGCCATTTTGCCAACCATGTATTCCATACTGTTCCAGCATAATTTACAGCTTAAATCTAGTACCACCCCCCACTTCCCATAGAGATCCATTCAAATGCAGAGAAGTTATAGTATCGCTTGTAAGAGTACCAGAAAATAAGATATCAAGAGTCTTTTGATATTGTTGGTTCACAGACATCAGGAAGTCATGGCATGCAAAGGATATGCAACAAAATATTAAAAATTATTACTTTATTCTACATTGTTAAGCTGTCCAATATTTTTTGATGCCCGAAAATGGGGGGGGGGAACTATGTATGAAAGGTTCCGTAATTTCTAAACGGTTCATCCGATATGGATGAAAATATCCTCAAATGAAAGCTCACAGTCCGCACTTCAACCTTGTTGTCATTGTATCCTTTCAGACTCTCAAAGTGCTAGAGTACAGAACCAAAATAACAAAACATATGTCACTGTCCAATTAATTATGGTGCTCACTGTATCTGTATACAAAGTGATTTGTGGCGCACTGCATGTTTCATGCTCAAAAATAAATGAAAACCCAGTTTCTTATTCGCAGCTCTGGACTCAATGATGAACGCTTAAAGTTATGCGGTCAATGGGAAGATCAGGGCAGCTTTTTGATGGTTTATTCATTTTGGGCCAGTCATAATATACCAGTCATTCTTGAAGAGGGCGGTCACAATTCGTTTCATAACGTTCACAAAATTATTGTAGTAACCCATCCATTAACAAATCCTGATAACTACAATTGTATGTCACTGTATGAACCGTAAGGTAACGTTAACTCTCAACATTCACTCTAGCAATTGCATACATGTACGCTCACCTTGCTAGGCTACAACACATTCAGAATGCACACAGTGTTATTTTGTTGTGCTAATGCTACATCATACTTCAGGTTAATCCATGGGTTAATGATTGTGAACAGAGCTTTGCTAGCCATTACATCTCGGTGCAGCCGGAAGCTCGATAACGGCACTATTTACAACCAGATACAATAATGATTTATTAAAGGCCATACACATAAGCTAACATACCGGTTGATAGATAGCCTAGCTAACGTTAGTTGACGACAGCACTAAAAGGCTCCCTTTTTCAGCATTGATTTTCCAACAATGCCAGCATTGAGCTTCGTTTTCAATGCATTCAGCAGGAGAGAAATGTCCTGTGCATACTCGAGTATGAGTTAAGTGTTACCGTCCACAGAGCCAAAATCAATTAAATAGATCCACTTTTGGCACAGAATTGGATCTTTTGGAAGGGCGTGCAGTGATTTAACAGCCCAACAGCCGGGAATAGAACATGTTTCATGGGCCATTGCTAGCTATGTATGTTAAACTCCGTTAAGCACTCGGCTAGCCAGTTCGCTAATTTGACTCGCTGTGTCAGCCATCCCTATAGCCTTTCCGAGTCTTTGTCCTTCTGTTTTTTGTTTCTATGTACAGCGTCTTTGAGACAGTTCTCTGTAAAAACCGCGACACAAATAAAAGTGATTTGATTTGATTAAACTTGTGAATTTAACCGCCTTAACTTAGCCTACCATGCAATTTTCTAATGCAGCGATATTAAGGCAAGCACCACTCGCTCTGAATGCCAAGTGCAACCAGGGCGATCGCAAGTACCAGGGCAGGGCAGGCAGGATACGCAAATAGGTTACAATTGATTGGTATATTAAAATGAGCCCCCTTTCGACGTTGAAAGGCAAACAATTCTAAGCGGCTTGTAAAAGAGGTTGTTGTATTTGTCATAACTGGTTCTTAAAGGCACCTAATTCGTATTTTCACAGTTCTGTCTCATCTAATCCTGAGTACACAAACATGACAACATGCAGGGAAACAATATGGGACCTTTAAAAGGTGCGTCTTCCGTCTACAAAAAAAAAAGTTGAGACGTGGAACAGGACCGCTGCAGGCTGTGAAGCCATTGTGGGAGATGATCGTCACCTCTTGTCTCGCTAAGGACAAGGGTTAGTGCAGATAGCGGTATGAAAGCTGCTGTAGTACAGACTTGGATACCAATGCTAATACACATGATAATACAGATGGTGCTACTGACGCTGTGATTTTACCACAATGGCTCTGACAGGCTACTGTGGTGAAACGGTGTCACTTGTGCTGACAATAAATTTCAATTAAAAAAAGGTATTTAAAATGATCATTGAAAAATGTGCAAAGCGTAGCATTCAGTTCACTCTGTGACCATTTACGGTAGTGCTTTAACACAGAAAATTAAGGAGCATGAAAATATTGGAAGATTGTGATGCATTTATATTTAAATGCTAGTTTAATATTGAGATTTTCTTCAGTAGCCACTGACCAGTTTAAATGACCAATAGATCATTATGTACAATAATATAACTTGTGTGGTCGCTCTATGAGAGAGTCTGATAAATGAATACAATGCCGCGTTTTGCGTTATGAAATTCTGTGGGCCAGCCTCCATGGCTAGACAGAAATTTAGAAAACTGGAAATTTGCCAGTTTGTGGTCATTATGTGGGCCGTACAGTGATGTAACATTCCGTTTCTCTTTGTGTCCCTCTGATCGATCCGTTGAGTCATCCTGTACTTTTTTGGCTTTTTTTTTTTTTTTTACTGCATCCCTGAGCTAGGATGCGCGGTCGTGCTAAAATGTGACTGTCATGCTTTCATCTTCTTGATTCTGGCTTGCACAGGGTATAAAACAAACCGCAAATGCTTTCAAACCTCTGATTTAAAACATCCCTGAGACCCCCCCCCCCCCCCCCCCCCCGCCAGCTTGTCCTTTCTGTTTCTCGGTTTGCCATATTTTTATACATAAAAAAGAAAAGAAATTACCTTACTTTTTTTTAACCATTTTTTTAACCTTTTTTTAATAGCTATTTCCACCATGCTGATCGGGAATAATGATAATATTGTCATATCTTCCTTTTTTGAGTTTTGCTTGTCCAAAGAACGGCTCCGCTCGGCTTTGCAATGGAGTTTAATGGGGCATATTTAGATACCGGTTCTTTACTTCAAACACGTCCAGTTTATCTAAACCTGTTATTTGGAAGTCCAAACCAGTGTGAAAGTTGAAATTTATTTGCCAAGATTTATTTGCTCTTTGAACTTACAGGGGAAAAAAGGGTGTGTACAGACCACTGTTAACTCCACATAGCCTTGTAGTCCTGGCAATTTCAGTGCATTGCACCCTCAAAGGCTGCTAAAAATGGTTTTAAATTTTATTATTGTTTTATTTTATTTTTTTACCGCTGTTGTTCATGTATCAGAATCCGGCATGTCACACCCAATATGTGACAGTTGCTGGTAAACAGGCCACAAGTAGCACAGGGTCATTTTTCTGTTTTTTATAGTTTATGAAAGTACAAATCATGAACTTTCAAATGATGTCTCATACACTGCAATATGCAAATATGTGAAGAAGATATGCTTCCTTAAATGTTGGTAGTGGTACACCTTAAAACACTTCCCTGAGAAAACAGCTCTCAGAGATTTGCAATGATTCACACCTCAGGCTGGCAAACTTAATGGGCGTGAACCGTAGCTGGCTAACCGTACCCCAACCACTTTTCAACTAGAGTATCTGTCACTGGCTGTCAGCTGTAGCTAAGGCAGATACAGCCTCAACCACAGTTGCAATCCCAGAAATATTTCTTAATTAGGTACTTTTTATGGTTAGAGGGAACATTTACCCACTTAAGCCACATTACATCAGAAATAGCTATGCATACCATGAAGAATAAAAGTATCATGTTCACATTGTGCTAGATTACCAACAATTACATAGAGGTAGCAAGATTTTTTTAACTTATCAAAATAAAGGCTGATGTGAATCAACAAGCTCCTAATTGGTGAAAGTGTGGACACATGGCCACTAAAACTAACCATTTGGTCGATAATGAACAATTCAAGGATAATGCGAATGACAACATGAAAAGAAAAACATTCAAATAAACTATAATGGTGTATAGTCCAAAGTCAGGTGTGCAATAGTGTGCAATAGCAGGGTCCTGCTCTGGTCAGGTGTGGAATAGTGCAGTGTTCAATGCTACACTGGATGAGAAAGTTAAGTTGGCGAAATGTTCTGTAAATGTAGTGTACTTTAAATCCCCAAATGATATACTTATTTCCAGGTTTAACAGTATTGAGGATATTTTTCTCATAACTTATTGCATGTCACTAAACTGCCTATCCAGTAAGCAGCAAGTTACACAATACTAGTAATGTTTCACAGGACGCAGTGATGTTTGTTATGGCTCTGATTCGGACACAGTCGTCGACTAATAGACATGGATAGATCGGCTAACAGAAAGATAGATAGAACAGAAAGATAGACAAAAACTTACCCGAGGACAAAACAGAAGGCTTCGCTGCAAATGATGAATCGTGTAGTCTACATTGTTCTCTGATGCTTTCGTTTGCTTGGAACCTTCTTTGTTGATTCAGTCATTTCGGAATGATTAATTCATGTCAAGTTCCCAAAATAAGCATGTCTCTGTTGTCTGCTGATAATGACGCCGTGTTTGTTCTCATTTTATCGATTAATTCTGCGGACACTTTGACCAAGAGTCCCGGTGCTGTGAATTCTCCTTTTGTCTGGCATTTGCAGTCAAAGTTGCAAATTTTGTCTGTTTCCTTTTCAAAATCGTGGTCCACTGTCACCATATCAGTTGATCTTTAAAATCTTTTCAACGTCCATTGTTGTTACAGTGCGGTCAGTGCCACGGTCATTTTCATTCTCATCTGAACAAAAACTAGTCCAAGTCCAGATCAGAAATGTTGTCCTTGTTTTCCCGGTCATCGTCATCTTCCCCATCAGATTCAGAATCTGAATTATTACCATCGTACATGAATTGTAGGATAAAGGATTCCATGAATTCTCTGTTGTCTATGCTTCTCCCGGCAGCTAAATTATTGAGAAAAGTTGCAGCATTTTCAGCGGTGACTTCCATTTTGTAAACAGAGCAGGCCATGTGAGTTTATTTATGGGTGAGGCACACTGAAACTCAGAGCCAATTGAAACTAGGATGGTGTTAATGGACAACTGAAGCCTGCCCCCGGCAAACATGATTTCAACAAGCATATTTGTATTACTTATTACTAGGGGTGTCACGATTCTCCAAATCCGCGATTCGATTTGACTTTCGATTTTAAGGTCACGATTCGATTCTCAATTTTTTTTCAGCACAATTTTTTTTCCAGCACTATAGTCTAACTAATGGCTATGCCATTGTTAGACTATCGAGTCTTGATTTGTAAAGAAAAATACTTGTTTCTCAATAAGTAACTTTTATTTGAATAATAACAATTATAAATAATAACAAAAATATGAGAATATTTAAACACACCTAAACAGTTAAGAGCTTTATCAAAACTAGAATAAACAGTTGAACATTTACCACGCTATTAACAATTTACACATTGGTTTTATGCCCTGACAACGGTCATTTACATTTTCAAATTCTTCTTTAAAAAGATGAGCGTGTTCACATTCTTTGAACAGTTAAGAGCTTTAACAAACTAATATCTGAAATAATAAACAGTTGAACATGTACCACGCTATTAACTATTTACACGTTTTTTTTCATGCCCTGACTGTCATTTGGGTTGTCATTTGAGTTGCCTGTGTCAATATTTTTTTCCCAGTCAAATCTATTTCTTTGTCATGCCTGCGAATGTGTCCTGCCATATTTGACGTGTTGCCTGAGGTGGCGTATGGTACTCACGTGTAGCATAGCCGACAAACTTGTTTTTTTGTCAATGACGCGTTCGTTGTTTATATAACTCACGGGGAAGGCAAAATGTTGCCACGCCGGTGACTTGAGGGAAGCAGGAGGATTTTCCAGTTCTGTTTCTCCATCTCCGACTCCGGCAGTGGCCATGGTGTGTCGAAAAGTAATGCAGGTATTTTTTCTTCGGACGCACGCCTGCGTGGACAAACAAAATGCAGTGGAAGGAGTCAAGTTTCGTTTTGTCGGAAACGCTTACATTAGAGATGGCCAAGTAGGCTACTTTTTTTTACATTTTACCCATCACATGAAAGGCTAAGAAGAGCGCGCGGGGGGCAGGGGTGGAGAGAAAAAAAAAAACTTGGAGAATCGCGAACCAGCTTGTGATTTCGAAGTTCAAAATCGAACGCTCATTTCGATCGATTTTCGATTTCGAATCGGTATCGTGACACCTTATTACAGGTATTTAGACATCTTAAATATGTTCTATATATAAGTGACTTATAAAACACAAACTTTCGTTATATGGAAAAAACAAAAAACAATTTCTTTTTTCACTCATATTTTGCACCATACTGTGAATTGCAGTGTGACTTGTTTTACCAGCTCGCGTCACATATCATGTAGTTATCTGTAGAAGTGTTTGAATCAGAAGGAAATCCCCTGATTTCTCATGAAGAAGCTGACGCATGCATATTAAATTTTTGTTATAATGATTTTTTTTAAATTTCCTGCAAAATGGTGACTTGGAGTAGTTAAGGTTTTACCCTACCCCCACCTTGATAACCTGTAGGCAGTCCTGTATTGATGGCAGGTGGCATTGGATTTTATGATAACGTAGATTAGTCTGTCATCACCGTGATGCCAAAACCTGCATACGCTGCTGTGGAGCCTGAGGGGAAGTTTGTTTTCTTTTTAAATGATAATTTACATAGGGTCCCTAACTGCCCTGGGGGACACTTTGTGTGAAATGCAGTGACACATGTGCAATTTACCAGGATAATAAGCTGCTGCCTATCAGGTAACACCTAAACAAATCAAGCGTGGTGCTGGCACAGTCCAGGATTGCCTCTGTGTGGTCTGACACAATTTTGTGATAAGCTGTTAAGAGACGCAAGAAGCGTCTGCACTGGTGTATCTGGAGCCCCAGAGATTCCAGATATGCAAAGCGCTGTCCCCGCTGCCTGGCTGCACGTACGGAGTGTTGGGGAAATACAGACGAGCCTCAGCTGCAATGTGTCGACAATCTGCGTGCAGGAGCGCGTCGGCTCAACGTGGATCGGCTGATAGGCGTCAGAAGGAGCAGGCAGTAAAGGTTTAGCAGATAACAAAATAAACACTGGCTAGTCTCAACTAGTCTCAACCAGCAGCATTTATAGATCTTACATTTAAAGTGAGGAGTGCTGGAGAACTTTTGGTGTCAGTTTCCCCTGTTAGAGCGTTACAAATTTGATTGCACAGTATTAAGATGGCATGATAAAATGAAGGAGAATGCGAATCTGAGACAAGAAAAGCCTCGCAGAGGAATATCCGGAAGGCGTGTCAGCGAATTACAACACCCTGGAGCTGAGACAGAGGAAACCTCGCCAGCTGCATCGAGGCATCCGCTTTTCAGTACAGTTTGCCTTTGTGTGTGTGTGTGTGTGTGTGTGTGTGTGTGTGTGTGTGTGTGTGTGTGTGTGTGTGCGTGTGCGTGTGCGCGTGCGCGTGCACGTGCACGTGTACGTGTACGTGTACGTGTACGTGTACTGTGCTTGCGTGAGCGTCTGGGAGACTGAATAAATTCTTCACGCATCTTGTGTGAGGCTGTGTGCCTGTAATGTTGATATTTGTCACTCCCTCTCGGAACAGCCGCCACACGTATGATCGCCAACGCTTTGAGCCGGGACTCCCCGCCGGGCACGCCTGTCCGTCGCCCTGACAACCGCCTCTCTGTGACCGTGTCCAACAAACAAGCCGGCAAGAGCAGCAAAGCAGGTACCTGCAGGCCTGCCCCCAGTGCGCTGCCATCTGTCTGTCTCTCTGTCCCCTGTCTGTCTCTCTGTCCCCCTGTCTGTCTCTCTGTCCCCCTGTCTGTCTCTCTGTCCCCCTGTCTGTCTCTCTGTCCCCTGTCTGTCTCTCTGTCCCCCTGTCTGTCTCTCTGTCCCCCTGTCTCTCGATTCAATTTAATTCAAAATTCTTTATTGGCATGACATATTGCAATATGTTTTGCCAAAGCTTTACAAAAACATCTTACAATGTACATAAAATACACCATAATGTGTCCCCTGAAATATAAAAAACAAATAAAAACATAACACAATACATGCAAATACAGAAACTAACAATGTTATAAGGATGAAAAATAATAATGATAATAAAGGCCATACACAATTGACAATATTAAATAATAATTAATCATTTATAAGGGACAACAGACATCTCAACTGTCCCTGTTCCCGTCAGTCTCTCTGTCCCTCTGTCCCCCTGTCTGTCCGTCTCTGTTCACCTGTCTTTCGCTCACTGTACCGCTGTCGATCTGTCTGTCTGTCTCCCTGTCTCTCGGTTTCTCTGTCCACCTGTCTGTCTGTCTCTTTTTGTCCTCCTGTTTCTCCCTTCCCTTGCTCTGTGATTTTACTTTCTTGCATTTATTTCCCACTCTTTTGGCCTGTGTCCTGTTTCAGCTGTTTGTTAATTCTGCCTCTTGTTTTCACACCCCTCCCTCCTCTGTTTCTCTCTTCCTTTCCTTCGCTCCCTCCATCTCAGTGCTGAGTCGGCCGGTGGATGAGGACGGCGCCGTGCCGGTGAAGCGCCGGCGTGTGACAGCGGAAATGGAGGGTAAATACATAATCAACATGCCCAAGGGCACCACTGCCCGCACGCGCCGCATCCTGGAGCAACAGGCCAAGAGAGGTACGGCATAACCATCTGTAGGGCAACAGGCCGGGAGAGGTACGGCATAACCGTCTGTAGGGCAACAGGCCGGGAGAGGTACGGCATAACCTTCTGTAGGGAAACAGGCCAGGAGAGGTACGGCATAACCTTTTATAGGGCAACAGGCCAGGAGAGGTAAGGCATAACCGTCTTTAGGGCAACAGACCGGGAGAGGTACGGCATAACCGTCTGTAGGGCAACAGGCCGGGAGAGGTACGGCATAACCGTCTGTAGGGAAACAGGCCAGGAGAGGTACGGCATAACCTTTTATAGGGCAGCAGGCCAGGAGAGGTAAGGCATAACCGTCTTTAGGGCAACAGACCGGGAGAGGTACGGCATAACCGTCTGTAGGGCAACAGGCCGGGAGAGGTACGGCATAACCGTCTTTAGGGCAACAGGCCGAGAGAGGTACGGCATAACCGTCTGTAGGGAAACAGGCCAGGAGAGGTACGGCATACTGCCCGCACGCGCCGCATCCTGGAGCAACAGGCCAAGAGAGGTATGGCATAACCGTCTGTAGGGAAACAGGCCAGGAGAGGTAAGGCATAACCGTCTGTAAGGCAACAGGACAGGAGAGGTACGGCATAACCGTCTTTAGGGCAACAGGCCAGGAGAGGTACGGCATAACCGTCTGTAGGGCAACAGGCCGGGAGAGGTACGGCATAACCGTTTGTAGGGCAACAGGCCAGGAGAGGTACGGCATAACCGTCTGTAGGGCAACAGGCCAGGAGAGGTCCGGCATAACTGTAGGGCAGCAGGCCAGGAGAGGTACGGTATAACCATCTGTAGGGCAACAGGCCAGGAGAGGTACGGCATAACCTTCTGTAGGGCAACCATAGCTTCTCTCAGACATCTCATTTGTCTGTAGGGCAATTGTAGCTTCTCTCAAACAGCTCAACCGTCTGTTCGGCAACTATAGCTTCTCGCAGACATCTCAACTGTCTGCAGGGAAAGTGTAACTTCTCTCAAACGTCTCTAGGGCAACAGTAGCTTCTATGAAACAGCTCAACCATCTGTTGGGCAACCATAGCTTTCCACAGACATATTGACTGTGCAGGGGCAAGTGTTGCTTCTCTCAACCATCAGTAGGGCAACCGTAGCTTCTCTTAGACGTCTCATCCTTCTGTGGGGCTACCGTAGCTTCTCTGAGACATCTGAACCATATTTAAGGCAACCATAGCTTCTCATTTCAACTGTCTGCAGGGCAACAGTAGCTCAACCCTCTGTAGGGCAACCATAGCTCCTCTCACAGCATAACCATCTTTACGGCAACCATAGCTTCTCTCAAACAGCTCAACTATCAGTAGGGCAACCGTAGCTTCTCTTAGACATCCCATCCTTCTGTAGGGAAACTGTAGCTTCTCTGACGGCTCTCTGTAGGGCACCCGTCGTTTCTCTGACATCTCATCCTTCTGTAGGGCAACCGTAGCTTCTCTCAGACTATTCAAATATCTGTTGGGCAACCATAGCTTCCCTCAGACATCTCAACCATCTGTAGGGCAACCATAGCTTCTCTGAAAGTTCACCCATCTGAAGGGCAAACATACAGTTGTGTTAAAAAAAATAGCAGTACAACATCAGTAACCTGATGAACCACTGTTATTAGTAGTAGTGATATTTCTGCATGGCAAATCATTTACTTGTAGATGTAGTAGTGTAATAGAAAAACAACAGACCCAACTGTCATGACATGCACGCTGCTTGTTCTGAGTAATTGACTCATTCATTGAAAGGGGCGTGTTCAAAATAATAGCAGTGTGGAGTTTAATTAGAGAATTCATTCATTCTGTGAAAAAACAGGTGTCATTAATTGTCCTTTATTAAGGAAGAAGGGAAGCAAATGTTTCACACATTTATAAAATATATTTTCTTCTGAATTGCTAAGTAAAATGGGCCGTTCCAAACATTGTTCATTACATTGAGGAACAATGTAATTTGATTAAAAAGTTGATTGGAGAGGGGAAAACGTATAAAGAAGTGCAGCAAATTATAGGATGCTCAGCTAAAATTATCTCAAATGCTTTTAAATGGCAACAAAAACCCGAAACGCGGAACTACTGTTAAAACGGATCGAAGAATAGTCAGAATGGCAAAGATTCAGCCATTCATGACCTCCAGAAAGATCAAAGTTGATCTAAAATTACCTGTAAGTGCTGTTACAGTCAGAAGACGTTTGATCGAAGCTAAGCTATCAGCAAGAAGCCCCCGTAAAGCACCATTGTTGAAAAAACGGCATGTGCAGAATCGGTTAAAATTTGCCAAGGAACACATCGATTGGCCCAAAGAGAAATGGCGTAACATTCTGTGGACTGATGAGAGTAAAATTGTTCTTTTCGGGTCTAGTGGTCGTCGACAGTACGTCAGACAACCCCCAGGTACTGAATTCAAGCCACAGTACACTGTGAAGACAGTGAAGCATGGTGGCGCAAAAATCATGGTATGGGGATGTTTTTCATAGTACGGTGTTGGGCCTATTTATCGTATACCAGGGATCATGGATCAGTTTGAATACATCAAAATACTTGAAGAGATTATGTTGCCGTATGCCGAAGAGGAAATGCCCCTGAAATGGGTCTTTCAACAAGACAACGACCCCAAACACACGAGTAAGCGAGCAACATCTTGGTTCCAGACAAAAAGGATTGAGGTAATGAAGTGGCCAGCTCAATCCCCCGACCTCAACCCCATTGAAAACTTGTGGGGTGACATTAAAAATGCAGTTTCTGAAGCAAAACCCAAAAATTCACAGGAACTGTGGAATGTAGTTTGTTCATCCTGGGCTGAAATACCTGTTTCTAGGTGCCAGAAGTTGGTTGACTCGATGCAACGCAGATGCGCAGCAGTTATCAAAAACAACGGTTATGCAACTAAATATTAGTTCAGTAATTTAAAGTGAAGTTAAATCTTGAAAAATTTCTTCAGTTTATACAGTAAGTGTTTGAGTTTGAAGAGAAAAATGTCGACACTGCTATTTTTTTGAACAGATTAATATTCCTTTTCTTTGCTTCCTGTAAAAGAATAACGCAAACTTGATAAAATTTGTTAACGCTTTGATTTGGAATTGAATGTGTAATGTTTCCACTACATTTGAAATATGGAACTAAAAGCTATTAAAAAATATTTGCACTTTATTCACTTTTTTTTAAACGCACTGCTATTTGAACACAACTGTAGCTTCTCTCAGATATCTGAACCATATTTAGGGCAACCATAGCTTCTGACATCTCAACCGTCTGTAGGGCAACCATCGCTCCTCTCTCACAGCATAACCATCTTTAAGGCAACCATAGCTTCTCTCAAACATCTCATCCTTCTGTAGGGCAACCGTAGCTTCTCTGACGGCTCTCTGTAGGGCACCCGTCGGTTCTCTGACATCTCAACCATCTGTAGGGCAAACATAGCTTCTCTCGGACATCTGAACCATCTTCTTTTTCATTTCTCAGTCTGACTATAGGCCATTGCCAAAGTGATTTCACTTATGTGACCGACTTGTTCAATTTACGGGGCTTTTTTAAAGCTTCGTTTATAATTTCAGACAAACATGAATAGCCTACTGTAATTGGGACGGATACAACTACCATTAGGGCCACCTTGGATTATGATATTCTTGCCGTTTAATTTCAGGATCGATAGACAATTTGTTTCATATTAGCTTGTTAAAAAATTATAGTCAAACAGATGTATTTTTTTAGATTAAAATGGTTATTTAACTCACCACAACTAAGCTATATCTGGGCATTTTGAGCTCATCCTATGTTTGCTGCAGTTTCCTTTTCTTCTGCCACAGCAACAAGTGGCAAGCCCTGACAACTTCTGTTATGAGGTATTTGGTTGAGGAGACGGTGTCGTTCCGTACAGTAGAGAAGCCAGTATTTGAAGCCACGCTCCAGGCTCTGCATAAGCAATATGAGCTTCCAACCAGACGGTAGCCTACTTCTCCCAAACAGCTGATGAGTGGTGTTATACTCTCGTAACATTCTTTTTTACCCCGCATGCCCGACACACAGCCTCGTCCAAGTGTTTTGGATTACCATTGACTTCTGGCTTGAAGCCAAAATGCTCCCATATCAGCTGATGGCCATAACCAAATAGCCTATACAAGAGTCTGATATGAGTGCTTATTATAATAACTATAATAAGGACAACACTTTTTGCCCCCTTGTCTTGTTTATGTATAGCCTGTGCTATGTTGTAACATATCACAAGTAGCCTATAGCCTACTCAAGCCTATAAAGAAATCTCCACAAAGCAACACACTCAAAACTAATCCCCCTATGAATAATGAACTGTCCCAGACACTGCGTCCCTTCCCCCACTCAGGACGTTAACTTTGCAAATTTGTAAACTAGCATTTCCCGCAATTCCCTAATTGTTTAAAAAGATGTGGTGCCATGAAGACAATGAGGGTAGCTTTGTAGACTATGATCATGATTTATTTAAGATCACATAACTTTCAAAAGCAAAAATTGACAGACAGTTAAACAAAACAAAACAGACAACAACAAAAAAACACAGGCGGTAATGCCATGACCAGCTCAGCTCTTCAGTGAGCGTGACGTGACCGCAATACTGCAATATTTGCCCTGTAGAGCACCCGTCATTTCTCTGATATCTCAACCACATCTGTAGGGCAACTGTAGCTTCTCTGAAACCGCTCAACCATCGTAACTTCTAAAATCGTAACAAGCAATGCAATCGTAACTTCTCTGACATCGCAGCCATCTATAGGGCAACCGTAACTTCCCTCAGACATCTGAGCCCTCTGTATGGCCACTGTAGCTTCTCTGACAGCTCAATTGTCTGTAGAACAACCATGGCTTCTCGGCTCTGACTTAAGGCCACTATAGCCCGCCTTTTTCTGAAACTCTGCTCAATTTAGAAAACTTGCAAGTGCTTGCTTTTGTTAAACGGAAAATGTACCTGTTATCATCAGTCAGGATATGATGCAATAATGTTGGTGCAGATGGAAAATGATCGATCTTAGTGGTCGCTGGGACATTGTGCTGATAAGTAACCACTTATCAGAATTCAAAATGCTTCCCCTCCTCTTAATTTAGAACTGAATGAAGAGCACTAAATATGAAGGTGGCAGGACAAGAGTTATATCTGTCGCTCTTGTGTTTAGCTTTGTGTTCAACCCCCATCTAAACGCTGCACGTGTAATCCGTAAGGTGCCTTGTTTACACAGCTCTTTGGAATTAGGAACCGATTTGGTTTAGTTTGCACACAAAAACTTTTATTGCTTTATGTCTGTCCGTCTTTGTCTGTTTTAGACAAAGGAATGAAGCGTACCTCGGTGTTCGAGAGGCTGGGGGCGGAGTCCAAAGCCGACACTACCACCGGCAACAAGGTGAGGAAAAGCGAGAAGCGCTGACGCACGGCTTTGCATAACGACGCTTCGAGCGATGCTTCGCTGCGGAATGGCTTCCTTGTTTCGCTGTTGTTGACGCCCCTCTTTCTGTGCCCCATTCGCTCCAGCCCACAGGAGTGTTCAGCCGGCTCGGTAGGGGCGACGAAGAGGAGGACGGGGAAGTCGGAGCCGGGAAGAGAGGGGTGCACCGGCCAGGGGATGAGGAAGAGGAGGACCGATGCGAGGAGGAGGAGGAGGAGGCGGAGGAAGAGGAGAGCGACGGCGAGGGTTCGGTGCTCCAGTACGCTGGCGTTCTCAAACGGCCCCTGCACTCCCTGAAGCGGGTGGCTGCCTCCTCCAGCCAGCCCCCCCCCAAACCACCTGCCAAAACAGCCCCGACCACCCTGCGTCGCCTGGGCAACAAGGCCAAGCCACCCCCCTCCCCGTCCACACTGTCTAACTCCTCCTCCTCCCCAGAACACCCCCCCGCCCCCCAAACTCAGCATCCTGCATAGATTGGGCAAGGTGCCTTCTGCTCCGCCCCCCGGCCCTGCTCCCCAGCTCCAGTCCGCCACCCAGGACAGCCGAGTCACCAGCACCCGGCCCAAGGCGCTGGCCAGCTCCAAGGTCAGCAGCAGCACCGGTGGGGGGGAATGCGGGGGGGCCCAGATGGACAATGCCGGAGCGGTCAGCGTCTTCAAGAGACTGGGCACCAAGAGGACCTAACCCCCTTTCCAAATGTCCCACATCCTCCCATGTTTTAACCCGGCACACACAGGAAAAGCTGTCCACCTCACACTCCTCCTACACGGAATTGGAAACCAACCCCCCCCCCCCCCCCCCCAATTGGACATGCATGCAATGTTGATTTAAATTAGAATATTTTTAAGAAGCATTTGATGTGTTTTAGTAAGGGGCACAGCTTCTGCCACTTAAACGCTGCGCTGGGCAGCTGACCGAAAAGGCAGAAGAGCTTGTTACAGTTGTGTAGGAGTAGCGTAACCTCATGTGGTATACACGCTCGTCCTTCAGTCCTGGTGACCACAGAAGTGATGTCTACCTTTTGAGCACATCCCCCCCACCCCACTGCTTTTTACTTCTCGTCTCTCTTTCCTTCCTTAACTTACAAAACCTGATAAGGAGAGATTCATGTTTTTTTTTTCCTATGGTTAAAGTTCTTAGAATTATTGACGCATGGCACAAACTAACATGGTAATGCTTGAGCGACTCCCCTCCCCTTTTTGATTTTCAGTGTTGTAAACCGTAGATATACTGGTACTAGATCAGGAACACAGAGAACCTGAGATTCTAGAAAAGCTTCTCACATGATTTCCAAGACTAAATGGCAATTACGCTGCCAGGCTCACATACAACTAGTCTTTTTCAAATGAAAGCCCGATCTAGCAATCAAGTATCCATGGTGAAGGCACTCACGCTATTGTTCACTAAGGTCAACACTCGCCTACGTGCTCTACAGAGACTGGTGATGATGTTGAAGATGTGTTCAGGTGTGGTCCCATGAACGACTGCGAAAAGCTGCCCGTCTGTCAATCAGCCATCTTGGGAAAGGGTACCTGGGTACCCGTTCGACCACGCAGGAGCCTCATTTTACCTCAGCCTTCCCCCGCCACCAAGGACGAGACAAACCCCGGAAGCTCGTTTTTACCCGTTAGCCGCTCTTCTCAGCTCAGCAGGGACCCTTTGAACTGGCAGCTAGGAGGACGTGGCCAATCATTTTGATACCTCGATTACCTAGGCCGCTTCGACCCTGCCCCCATACCTCTGAAGGGGGAGGGGCAAAGCCTTGTTAAAAGTGCACTCAGTCTACCTGTCAGCTGGACGTACAAGCTGCAAATCTGCCTTGTTTCCAAGCACCTACAGCGAACGGCACGGGTGACCAGCGGGGCAGCCTACAGACTGAAAGAACTCACTTCTACCGTGTTTTGTGTCCCAATCACAGATTTTGTAATTTAATTTCACCTTTTTGTTTTTATTATTATAATTGTAATGCTACACCAGACCTTTGCTACACTGTGCAGATTTCAATGTTGCCACAGGAAAAAAAAAAAAAAGTTATGTTTTTTCTTTTCTTTTTTTTAAATGATGTAACGGAACAAGACATCTTGTCTTGCAAAAGTTTTCTTGAAGGAAAAAAAAAAAAAAAAAAGGGTAAACACTGACTGACTTGTGTTCCTTTTTTCTCTCCAGCCTGCGCTGAACCTGTTACAAGTCCAGGGTTTAGTTATTCTGGCATCAGGTCTCTACCAGGACTCCAGAACCAGTGTGATGGATATATATCTATAGCGTCCATAAGGAGTCTTTATTCCAGCTCACAAGTAATGTCAGTATGTCATATTTAAAAAAAACAGGGCATGTAGGTTTGGCTGCTGAAATGGCTGTTCACTATAATGATTTGTTTGCCCAAGTATATTTGTGTGGGTTATGCTGGAGTGTGTTGCTGTTGTGCAGGTGAACATCCAGTAGGATATACTAAGGAGAGAGCCTGTATGCGTGAATGTGTGCGACATGTGCGTACACTTGTGCGAGACGGTAGACCTCGCCTAGCTAGCACTGGGCTCTGCTAGGTATTGCAGTCGAAGGGAAGATGTCAAGCGATCGGGCCGCTCCCGCTACTCACCCCCACCAGTCCTCCATGTCCTCAAAGCCGCTCTCTCAGCCACACCTACAGGGTGTCCAGGCCAAAAGCGCACTCTCGGCCGCACAGAGAGAATCCAGGCCAAAGCCCCACACGGAGTCCAGGCCAAAGCCGCTCTCAGCCACACACAGGGAGTCCAGGCCAAAGCCGCTCTCAGCCACACACACGGAGTCCAGGCCAAAGCCGCTCTCAGCCACACACAGGGAGTCCAGGCCAAAGCCGCTCTCAGCCACACACAGGGAGTCCAGGCCAAAGCCGCTCTCAGCCACACACAGGGAGTCCAGGCCAAAGCCGCTCTCAGCCACACACAGGGAGTCCAGGCCAAAGCCGCTCTCAGCCACACACAGGGAGTCCAGGCCAAAGCCGCTCTCAGCCACACACAGGGAGTCCAGGCCAAAGCCGCTCTCAGCCACACACAGGGAGTCCAGGCCAAAGCCGCTCTCAGCCACACACAGGGAGTCCAGGCCAAAGCCGCTCTCAGCCACACACAGGGAGTCCAGGCCAAAGCCGCTCTCAGCCACACACAGGGAGTCCAGGCCAAAGCCGCTCTCAGCCACACACAGGGAGTCCAGGCCAAAGCCGCTCTCAGCCACACACAGGGAGTCCAGGCCAAAGCCGCTCTCAGCCACACACAGGGAGTCCAGGCCAAAGCCGCTCTCAGCCACACACAGGGAGTCCAGGCCAAAGCCGCTCTCAGCCACACACAGGGAGTCCAGGCCAAAGCCGCTCTCAGCCACACACAGGGAGTCCAGGCCAAAGCCGCTCTCAGCCACACACAGGGAGTCCAGGCCAAAGCCGCTCTCAGCCACACACAGGGAGTCCAGGCCAAAGCCGCTCTCAGCCACACACAGGGAGTCCAGGCCAAAGCCGCTCTCAGCCACACACAGGGAGTCCAGGCCAAAGCCGCTCTCAGCCACACACAGGGAGTCCAGGCCAAAGCCGCGCTCTCAGCCACACACAGGGAGTCCAGGCCAAAGCCGCTCTCAGCCACACACAGGGAGTCCAGGCCAAAGCCGCTCTCAGCCACACACAGGGAGTCCAGGCCAAAGCCGCTCTCAGCCACACACAGGGAGTCCAGGCCAAAGCCGCGCTCTCAGCCACACACAGGGAGTCCAGGCCAAAGCCGCGCTCTCAGCCACACACAGGGAGTCCAGGCCAAAGCCGCTCTCAGCCACACACAGGGAGTCCAGGCCAAAGCCGCGCTCTCAGCCGCACACAGGGAGTCCAGGCCAAAGCCGCTCTCAGCCACACACAGGGAGTCCAGGCCAAAGCCGCTCTCAGCCACACACAGGGAGTCCAGGCCAAAGCCGCTCTCAGCCACACACAGGGAGTCCAGGCCAAAGCCGCTCTCAGCCACACACAGGGAGTCCAGGCCAAAGCCGCTCTCAGCCACACACAGGGAGTCCAGGCCAAAGCCGCTCTCAGCCACACACAGGGAGTCCAGGCCAAAGCCGCTCTCAGCCACACACAGGGAGTCCAGGCCAAAGCCGCTCTCAGCCACACACAGGGAGTCCAGGCCAAAGCCGCTCTCAGCCACACACAGGGAGTCCAGGCCAAAGCCGCTCTCAGCCACACACAGGGAGTCCAGGCCAAAGCCGCTCTCAGCCACACACAGGGAGTCCAGGCCAAAGCCGCTCTCAGCCACACACAGGGAGTCCAGGCCAAAGCCGCTCTCAGCCACACACAGGGAGTCCAGGCCAAAGCCGCTCTCAGCCACACACAGGGAGTCCAGGCCAAAGCCGCTCTCAGCCACACACAGGGAGTCCAGGCCAAAGCCGCTCTCAGCCACACACAGGGAGTCCAGGCCAAAGCCGCTCTCAGCCACACACAGGGAGTCCAGGCCAAAGCCGCTCTCAGCCACACACAGGGAGTCCAGGCCAAAGCCGCTCTCAGCCACACACAGGGAGTCCAGGCCAAAGCCGCTCTCAGCCACACACAGGGAGTCCAGGCCAAAGCCGCTCTCAGCCACACACAGGGAGTCCAGGCCAAAGCCGCTCTCAGCCACACACAGGGAGTCCAGGCCAAAGCCGCGCTCTCAGCCACACACAGGGAGTCCAGGCCAAAGCCGCTCTCAGCCACACACAGGGAGTCCAGGCCAAAGCCGCTCTCAGCCACACACAGGGAGTCCAGGCCAAAGCCGCTCTCAGCCACACACAGGGAGTCCAGGCCAAAGCCGCTCTCAGCCACACACAGGGAGTCCAGGCCAAAGCCGCGCTCTCAGCCACACACAGGGAGTCCAGGCCAAAGCCGCGCTCTCAGCCACACACAGGGAGTCCAGGCCAAAGCCGCGCTCAGCCACACACAGGGAGTCCAGGCCAAAGCCGCGCTCTCAGCCGCACACAGGGAGTCCAGGCCAAAGCCGCTCTCAGCCACACACAGGGAGTCCAGGCCAAAGCCACACACAGGGAGTCCAGGCCAAAGCCGCTCTCAGCCACACACAGGGAGTCCAGGCCAAAGCCGCTCTCAGCCACACACAGGGAGTCCAGGCCAAAGCCGCGCTCTCAGCCGCACACAGGGAGTCCAGGCCAAAGCCGCTCTCAGCCACACACAGGGAGTCCAGGCCAAAGCCGCTCTCAGCCACACACAGGGAGTCCAGGCCAAAGCCGCGCTCTCAGCCGCACACAGGGAGTCCAGGCCAAAGCCGCGCTCTCAGCCGCACACAGAGGGAGTCCAGGCTGGCGAGCTTTCATCTGCGCAGGTTAACTGTAATTAACCCTAACATTGGGCACAGTCATTTCTGGTTAAGATTATTATTGGAAATAGTGCCTCGATAATAAAATAATTATTGAGCCATTAGAGCCACAGATAGAATATACTTTACCTTGTAAAAGGTGTGCATGCAAGAAATGGCTGATGCCCCTCAAGGCAATCTATTGCAATTAATTAATACACACACAGGTTAATTGTTGCTTGGTAACCAGACGGCTCCCCCCTGGTTAAAGGGTTTTGTTGACAGTGAAATATTGACTGTTTGAGCCCTAAATCTTTCTCTGTTAAGAAAACCCCAGAGATTCTTTACCAATTACCAGGGGATGTTTTCGCCATTTGTCGTAATTCTACATCTTTTTAGAATCCATTTAAATGAGTCCTCGCAGTCGGTTCCCCTACCGTTCGATATAAGAAGTGATGGAAGAGCTGCCTATCAGTTGTTTGAACCAATCAAAAAACTCCACAGCTAAACGACTATTTGTTCCAATCAGTGCGCTCCTGGCAGTATCTGGTAGCGCTACCCATTTTTGGTGTTGGGAAGCCTCATTGTCCCAGGAGGTGATTTTCAGTTTTTCACTCTTAAGATCCATACACTATGAAACAATGTGTTTTATATCATATAAACTTCAATTTAATCTCTGACAACATAGGCAAGTTTAGAATCATTTTCTAATTTTTTGTTTTTGCCCAGAAACGATTGCCCTCTACACAGTAGCCTACTTGTCAAACAAAGCTTAAGCTTCAAACCTTTAATAATATACTAAGTTAAACATTTTAAAGAACTTCTACGTATATTTCACGAACTGTTTTGGCTCTGATGGAAGCCAAGCTCTCCTCTTTTAAACGTATAATTTTAGCTGCAACACAATTCCCACAGCTGGAATGTTTATCAGACTCTCCGTCTGCTGGATGTTAATTCATATTATGTTGTCATAATACTTTGAATGTCAATAAACTCATTTTACTGTTCAGCAATCAGCGAATTTAACAACTCGCAAACTGGTAAAGGTTTGAGGATTAACTAGACTTGTTTGAACGCGACGTTTTCTGTAGCTTTAAGATGTCCTGTATGCAACTATAGGCTACATAGGTAGTCTATGCATATCTATGTTATGCCATAATATAAAAAACGGTCTACGGGCAGTTTGTGCTTTCGGTAGGCTCTTCGGAAACCGATGCGGCCGGTGGTGTAGGTGCAACTTCGATGTCCATACAGTATCTGCCCACAGAAAGCGTTTATACAAAGCGCCCTTTTACGCAATACGAGTTTGCACAGATTCTTACTTGCCTCGTTAGTCGTTATGCCTTTGTGAAGCCGACTTAAGCATCTAGAGTTCACCTTGTTCAGAGCAATGTTTCCGACGCCTATTGTATATGTAGACAGAGCATGTCTCGGCTAATTCCTCCCTTGTCTTGCTCCTCACTAACGCAATAATAATCTCGCTATTTTATCGTAGGCTATTTAGAAGTTTTCTACAGTCCGATCAAGTTTCAGTGAAAGCCCGTGGGTTCTGATAAACATATTATTGAAATAGAGTCGTGTAAATAAAATCTTTCTTGCGCGTTTGAATCATCCAAATACCCTATTTTTACATAGAAAGCAATGTGTTGGGCTACAAATGGTGAAGCCACACTCGGACTTCATAATCAAATTTGTTTTTAGCACGAATTGTGCTAGCCTACTATTGTACTTGGCTACTATAAAATAGGACATAACTGGTTAGACCTACATTATCGGAATATAAATCATGGTGGACGATCATTTACAATAAATATAATATAGCTAATGCTGTTTCATGTTGTCGTTGATG
The DNA here is from genome assembly GCA_029718625.1 of Synaphobranchus kaupii. Taxonomy (NCBI): domain Eukaryota; kingdom Metazoa; phylum Chordata; class Actinopteri; order Anguilliformes; family Synaphobranchidae; genus Synaphobranchus; species Synaphobranchus kaupii. The sequence continues at coordinate 41,966,120 of CM056378.1, forward strand.
AAAATATGTAGTAGGTCTACCTATTGAGCTAATCGATGTTAAACCATCGTAGCCGTTGTCGTCTGTACACCACGACTTGTGAGAATTACGCTCGTGATGCAGCAGGACCGCACGACTCCCCCTGCTCCCATAATGCAGCGCGGGCGAAGGGTTAGTTCGCTGTCTGTGGTGCTGAAGCTGCGCGTGCCGGCGGCTCAAGCGCAAAGGGAGAGCACAATCGAACCATCCGCCTTCACCCAAGATCACTCTGCAAAACCACCGAGCAAGGGGAGACGGGGACAAAAGCGCAATAGAGGGGGGAGCCAACACCACAATACCACAAAGGTTGGCACTTGTCTTTTTGAATAGAGACTGAATTTATTTATTTTGTTATTTGTAAAGATGAATGTTAGTTGATTTTTGTGCGAGCTCTGCTTTTTTTTTTGGGCTGAATCTTCATCCCCGTTTGCATCGCATCCTTTATGCACAGCACGCTGGTTCAGTCCTCCCAAGTAAAACAGGCATTCGTGTCGGAACAGCATGGCCTGCAGCTGTCGCGCGCACTGAGAGACATGGAAGCCAAGCAGCATTCGATCAAAAGCTTGAAGAGCTACCCAGAAGCGGGGGGCCGAAGCCTGGCAGCGGCTGCGGGTGCAGACGTTAGCGGCGGCGGAGGTGGAGGCGTCGGGTACCGTGCCGGTGCTGCGGAGCTGGAGATGGAGGCAAAAATACAGAAAGCGGTGGACTTTAAGGTGGAGGGCCACCGCTGCTACAAAGAGAAGAAATTCCGGGAAGCGATAGGGAAGTATCACCGGGCTCTGTTGCAGCTGAAGGGGGTACATGTAGCCGAGGGGACCACTGGCTCAGAGGTTAACCTACTGAACCAAGCCGCAGTCAGGCTGACCGAGGATCAGCGAAGAGCTGTGGAGAGCACGGAGATCGAGTGCTACGACAGCCTGACCGGTGAGTCTTTGTGCGTCTGTTTTCCAGCCGTTGCTGTTTTCCTCTTTCGGGTCCGCGAACCAAAAAGTGATTGTATTGAGAAATCTCGATGCCATTGTCTGTTCCGGTAGAGCGGTCGGAAGAGAGAAACGAGTCGGAATCGGGATGATTGTGTAAGTACTCAGTGCAGGCCGCCGCTGTGTGCTTTGCCTTGCTCCTGAGATATAATTACACTGATCATGCGTTACACAAATAATGGGATTGCGTTGTCCCGAACATCAAAGGTCGTAAATTCTGTCAGTACAAATCCTGAATCAATTTGGTAATTAATGCGAGAGTTACCACGAATTTTCCAATCATAGATCTTTATCCAGTCTCCCAGCTTGATTTACGATGAATAGTTTTAGTCAATTTCCTCTGCAGTAGCACAATATTTTTGTTTGTTTGCATAGGCTGTCGCTTTTTGGGAGTTTCTGTAGAACGAGAGCTGGGGGTGGTTGGCCCAGTTGGTTCTCTGAGGTTATTTTTCTCGCTTTCCACGGAACATTTTTGTACATATTTTTTCCCTCTTTGCCTGTTTCTTACTCATCGGTTTCCTCCTCGGTCACTTTGCCTTGAACCGGCCTTTAATATATTGTCATTCTCAAAGATTTGCTCGCGCCCATGGAGATTCCATGAGCAGCTGTCGGTTGTTATGCACGAGATACCTGCTGGTCGGGTGATGGCTCGGGATGGGAACGTACTTATCGGGTATCAATTGCACGGGTTCGCTCGTTTCAACATACAGGGTTCTTGCAACATTGAAACACTGTTATAAGAACGCTGTGAAAACGTGGAGCTTGTTCAGCACCTTAAACCTATCCTGTCATAGACTATGACAGGACAGTTAAACATTAACACGGTTAATGTTAAACATTAACACAGAGCGGAACTGCCAGACGGTAGCTAGTAGTTCTCCAAAAGTTCCTAGCGTCTACCTCAGAGTCTGAATCACCTCTGGCCTCAGTGGAATTTCTTTTCGAGGGTGAAAAGAGACTTTCCTATTGCAAAGCTAATGCGTCACCTATGCTCCAAGTGGTTCTGTTTTGCTGCTGCACTGTAAACGGTCTGTGGCGTGGTGTGTGTCAGTATAGGGTGAGGGTCGGTTGATTTTTTTTTCCGTTGCTGTACTGGTCTGTGGTTTGTTTTCCTGTGGGGGGAAGGGGAACGTTGACTAGCGCGTGATCACCGTGGTGAGATTTCTCGTTCTGTTTGTGCGTCTCTGCCTTCTCTGGGGTAAGGATCGCGGGCACGCTTCCTGGGAACGTTTCGATTGGGTGAAACTGCACACCAGGCCAATAGGCCTGCGCACAAGGGAAAGAAGAAATGTCACTGGCCCTCTAGTATTTCTGTCCATCTCAGCAGCAGTAACAAACTGTAGCGAGGGCTAGGGGGAGGGGGGGGGGGTGATGGACAGAATGTTATCTGACCTTTCATTCTCGCACTGTCCATGCTGACATCTGCATGTGCGCGAGTGTGTGAGAGAGAGAGAGAGAGAGAGAGAGAGAGAGAGAGAGTGTGTGTGTGTGTGTGTGTGTGGGGGGGGGGGGGGGGGGGGGGGGGGGGGGGGGGGGGGGGGGGGGATGGACTGCCAGTCTTCATCATTTCTTTGTTGTGACCTGTCGATTACATTGGCAGTGACAACTTTTTATAAATGGGCAAATTTCAAAAAGTCTTATGAATGATTTTCTGAGGAATCATCTGTTACGGAGGTCATGGCATAGGCTGTGCAATAAGGCAGAAATCTCAGCGTGTCGCCTGAATCCATCTCTAGTGCCCTGTGCCAAAACGAACGGCCCATTTCCTGCCATTATTTAATCATTCCTGTCATTATTCAGTAATTTCTTTCCTCCCCAATCTAATTCCGCCCTGCTCATCAAGGCTTTCCTTCTATGAAAGATTAGCAGTTAACCAAGAGGGAAAGGAGTGCGTATTTCTGAGTGGGTTAAACTACCCTCACATTTCAGACAGGCATGTTTTGAGATCCTACGTAACATATTGCCTGGGGCAACTATCAGCATTACGGTCTCTATCAGCATTACGGTCCCTATCAGCATTACGGTCCCTATCAGCATTACGGTCCTTATCACCATTACGGTCCCTATCACCATTACGGTCCCTATCAGCATTACGGTCTATCAGCATTACGGTCTCTATCAGCATTACGGTCTATCAGCATTACGGTCTCTATCACCATTACGGTCCCTATCAGCATTAGGGTTCGTATCAGCATTACGGTCCCTATCAGCATTACGGTCCCTATCAGCATTACGGTCCCTATCAGCATTACGGTCTATCAGCATTACGGTCCCTATCAGCATTACGGTCCCTATCAGCATTACGGTCTCTATCACCATTACGGTCCCTATCAGCATTACGGTCTATCAGCATTACGGTCTCTATCAGCATTACGGTCTATCAGCATTACGGTCTCTATCAGCATTACGGTCTATCAGCATTACGGTCTCTATCACCATTACGGTCCCTATCAGCATTAGGGTCCCTATCAGCATTAGGGTCCCTATCAGCATTACGGTCCCTATCAGCATTACGGTCTCAATCAGCATTAGGGTCCCTATCAGCATTACGGTCCCTATCAGCATTATGGTCTCTATCACCATTACGGTCCCTATCAGCATTACGGTCTCTATCACCATTACGGTCCCTATCAGCATTACGGTCTCTATCACCATTACGGTCCCTATCACCATTACGGTCCCTATCAGCATTACGGTCCCTATCAGCATTATGGTCCCTATCAACATTAGGGTCCCTATCAGCATTACGGTCCCTATCAGCATTACGGTCCCTATCACCATTACGGTCCCTATCACCATTACGGTCCCTATCAGCATTACGGTCCCTATCAGCATTATGGTCCCTATCAACATCAGGGTCCCTATCAGCATTAGGGTCCCTATCAGCATTATGGTCCCTATCAACATTAGGGTCCCTATCAGCATTACGGTCCCTATCAGCATTACGGTCCCTATCACCATTACGGTCCCTATCACCATTACGGTCCCTATCAGCATTACGGTCCCTATCAGCATTATGGTCCCTATCAACATTAGGGTCCCTATCAGCATTATGGTCCCTATCAACATTAGGGTCCCTATCAGCATTACGGTCTCTATCACCATTACGGTCTCTATCACCATTACGGTCCCTATCAGCATTATGGTCCCTATCAACATTACGGTCTCTATCAGCATTACGGTCTATCAGCATTACGGTCTCTATCACCATTACGGTCCCTATCAGCATTAGGGTTCCTATCAGCATTACGGTCCCTATCAGCATTACGGTCCCTATCAGCATTACGGTCCCTATCAGCATTACGGTCTATCAGCATTACGGTCCCTATCAGCATTACGGTCCCTATCAGCATTACGGTCCCTATCAGCATTACGGTCTCTATCACCATTACGGTCCCTATCAGCATTACGGTCTATCAGCATTACGGTCTCTATCAGCATTACGGTCTCTATCAGCATTACGGTCTATCAGCATTACGGTCCCTATCACCATTACGGTCCCTATCACCATTACGGTCCCTATCAGCATTACGGTCCCTATCAGCATTATGGTCCCTATGAACATTAGGGTCCCTATCTGCATTAGGGTCCCTATCAGCATTATGGTCCCTATCAACATTAGGGTCCCTATCAGCATTACGGTCTCTATCACCATTACGGTCTCTATCACCATTACGGTCCCTATCAGCATTATGGTCCCTATCAACATTACGGTCTCTATCAGCATTACGGTCTATCAGCATTACGGTCTCTATCACCATTACGGTCCCTATCAGCATTAGGGTTCCTATCAGCATTACGGTCCCTATCAGCATTACGGTCCCTATCAGCATTACGGTCCCTATCAGCATTACGGTCTATCAGCATTACGGTCCCTATCAGCATTACGGTCCCTATCAGCATTACGGTCTCTATCACCATTACGGTCCCTATCAGCATTACGGTCTATCAGCATTACAGTCTCTATCAGCATTACGGTCTATCAGCATTACGGTCTCTATCACCATTACGGTCCCTATCAGCATTAGGGTCCCTATCAGCATTACGGTCCCTATCAGCATTACGGTCTCAATCAGCATTAGGGTCCCTATCAGCATTACGGTCCCTATCAGCATTATGGTCTCTATCACCATTACGGTCCCTATCAGCATTACAGTCTCTATCACCATTACGGTCCCTATCAGCATTACGGTCTCTATCACCATTACGGTCCCTATCACCATTACGGTCCCTATCAGCATTACGGTCCCTATCAGCATTATGGTCCCTATCAACATTAGGGTCCCTATCAGCATTACGGTCCCTATCAGCATTACGGTCCCTATCACCATTACGGTCCCTATCACCATTACGGTCCCTATCAGCATTACGGTCCCTATCAGCATTACGGTCCCTATCAGCATTACGGTCTATCAGCATTACGGTCCCTATCAGCATTACGGTCCCTATCAGCATTACGGTCCCTATCAGCATTACGGTCTCTATCACCATTACGGTCCCTATCAGCATTACGGTCTATCAGCATTACGGTCTCTATCAGCATTACGGTCTCTATCAGCATTACGGTCTATCAGCATTACGGTCCCTATCACCATTACGGTCCCTATCACCATTACGGTCCCTATCAGCATTACGGTCCCTATCAGCATTATGGTCCCTATCAACATTAGGGTCCCTATCAGCATTAGGGTCCCTATCAGCATTATGGTCCCTATCAACATTAGGGTCCCTATCAGCATTACGGTCTCTATCACCATTACGGTCTCTATCACCATTACGGTCCCTATCAGCATTATGGTCCCTATCAACATTACGGTCTCTATCAGCATTACGGTCTATCAGCATTACGGTCTCTATCACCATTACGGTCCCTATCAGCATTAGGGTTCCTATCAGCATTACGGTCCCTATCAGCATTACGGTCCCTATCAGCATTACGGTCCCTATCAGCATTACGGTCTATCAGCATTACGGTCCCTATCAGCATTACGGTCCCTATCAGCATTACGGTCTCTATCACCATTACGGTCCCTATCAGCATTACGGTCTATCAGCATTACAGTCTCTATCAGCATTACGGTCTATCAGCATTACGGTCTCTATCACCATTACGGTCCCTATCAGCATTAGGGTCCCTATCAGCATTACGGTCCCTATCAGCATTACGGTCTCAATCAGCATTAGGGTCCCTATCAGCATTACGGTCCCTATCAGCATTATGGTCTCTATCACCATTACGGTCCCTATCAGCATTACAGTCTCTATCACCATTACGGTCCCTATCAGCATTACGGTCTCTATCACCATTACGGTCCCTATCACCATTACGGTCCCTATCAGCATTACGGTCCCTATCAGCATTATGGTCCCTATCAACATTAGGGTCCCTATCAGCATTACGGTCCCTATCAGCATTACGGTCCCTATCACCATTACGGTCCCTATCACCATTACGGTCCCTATCAGCATTACGGTCCCTATCAGCATTATGGTCCCTATCAACATCAGGGTCCCTATCAGCATTAGGGTCCCTATCAGCATTATGGTCCCTATCAACATTAGGGTCCCTATCAGCATTACGGTCCCTATCAGCATTACGGTCCCTATCACCATTACGGTCCCTATCACCATTACGGTCCCTATCAGCATTACGGTCCCTATCAGCATTATGGTCCCTATCAACATTAGGGTCCCTATCAGCATTAGGGTCCCTATCAGCATTATGGTCCCTATCAACATTAGGGTCCCTATCAGCATTACGGTCTCTATCACCATTACGGTCCCTATCAGCATTACGGTCTCTATCACCATTACGGTCCCTATCACCATTACGGTCCCTATCAGCATTAGGGTCCCTATCAGCATTATGGTCCCTATCAACATTAGGGTCCCTATCAGCATTACGGTCCCTATCAGCATTACGGTCTCTATCACCATTACGGTCTATCGGCATTATGATCCCTATCAGCATTACGGTCTATCAGCATTACGGTCCCTATCAGCATTACGGTCCCTATCAGCATTATGGTCTCTATCACCATTACGGTCTATCGGCATTATGGTCCCTATCAGCATTACGGTCTCTATCACCATTACGGTCTATCGGCATTATGGTCCCTATCAGCATTACGGTCTATCAGCATTACGGTCTATCAGCATTACGGTCCCTATCAGCATTACGGTCTATCAGCATTACGGTCCCTATCAGCATTACGGTCCCTATCAGCATTACGGTCTATCAGCATTACGGTCCCTATCAGCATTACGGTCCCTATCAGCATTACGGTCTATCAGCATTACAGTCCCTATCAGCATTACGGTCTATCAGCATTACGGTCCCTATCAGCATTACGGTCTATCAGCATTACAGTCCCTATCAGCATTACAGTCTATCAGCATTACGGTCTATCAGCATTACAGTCCCTATCAGCATTACGGTCTATCAGCATTACGGTCCCTATCAGCATTGCGGTCTATCAGCATTACGGTCCCTATCAGCATTACAGTCTATCAGCATTACGGTCCCTATCAGCATTACGGTCTATCAGCATTACGGTCCCTATCAGCATTACGGTCTCTATCACCATTACGGTCTATCGGCATTACGGTCCCTATCAGCATTACGGTCCCTTTCAGCATTACGGTCTATCAGCATTACGGTCCCTATCAGCATTACGGTCCCTATCAGCATTACGGTCTATCGGCATTACGGTCCCTATCAGCATTACGGTCCCTATCAGCATTACGGTCTATCAGCATTACGGTCTATCAGCATTACAGTCCCTATCAGCATTACGGTCTATCAGCATTACAGTCCCTATCAGCATTACGGTCTATCAGCATTACGGTCCCTATTAACATTACGGTCCCTATCAGCATTACGGTCCCTATCAGCATTACGGTCCCTATCAGCATTACGGTCCCTATCAGCATTACGGTCTATCGGCATTGCGGTCCCTATGAGCATTACGGTCCCTATGAGCATTATGGTCTATCGGCATTGTGGTCCCTATGAGCATTACGGTCTATCGGCATTACGGTCCCTATCAGCATTACGGTCCCTATCAGCATTACGGTCCCTATCTGCATTACGGTCTATCGGCATTGCGGTCCCTATGAGCATTACGGTCTATCGCCATTACGGTCCCTATCAGCATTACGGTCCCTATCAGCATTACGGTCCCTATCAGCATTACGGTCCCTATGAGCATTACGGTCTATCGGCATTACGGTCCCTATCAGCATTACAGTCCCTATCAGCATTACGGTCCCTATGAGCATTACGGTCTATCGGCATTACGGTCCCTATTAACATTACGGTCTATCGGCATTACGGTCCCTATCAGCGTTAAGGTCCCTATCAACATTACGGTCTATCGGTATTATGGTCCCTATCAGCATTACGGTCCCTATCCCTTGGTTTTCATCTGCGTATGAACCACACCGTAGATACTGTGATATCCGTGATAGATCTATAGATACTGAGATACATGTGATAGATCTATAAATACTGAGAAGTGTGATAGGTCTATACAACTTATGATATGTGTGATATATCTACAGAAACTGAGATATGTGTGATAGATATATAGATGTTATGATATGTGTGATAGATATATAGATGTTATGATACTGTATGTGTGATAGACCTATAGATGGTATGATATGTGTGATGGATTTACTACTGAGATATGATGTCATAGTTCCTATGCTCTCCTTTCCCCAGTCAGAATGTTGTTTCCGGTAATTAGTTAAATCCCCATTCTTTAGGTGGACAAAAACAGGAAACATTACATACCGTAATGTAAACACAGAAACACATAAACAAGAATACAAATACATGGTCTATTCACTGTTGATTGATGGTGTTTTTGGTTTGCAGAGAGAACCCGGATAATGTCAGATTGACCACAGCATCGGCGTTATCACCAACCACCAAGCCTCAGATATAAATGAAAACCGCCAAGCCACCCCACTTGTTTCATTTGCCGCCAAAAGCGGTGGCATGGAGCTGGAAGAACAGGAATGAACACAGGAGGAGAGGGAGAACGAGAGAAGGGGGTAGAGGAGGGGGTACTGGAGGAGAAGAAAGGAGGGGATAGGGGGATGAAAGGAGAAGAGAAGACTGAGAAGGAGTGGAGAGTGAGAGAGCTCGGGAGAGGGGGTGGGAAGGTGGACTGAGGGTGGAGAGGAGGAGGTGGGCAGAAAGAGGATGGAGAAGGGAGAGAGGAGGACGGGTGGAGAAGAGGAGGTGGATAGAAGAGGGGCGGTGGAGAGAGGATGATGGGCGGGGCTTATTCTCCCGTGCTCGTGTTGACGGACAGGGTAGCTGGCCATTGCGGCTGAGGGGCTCGTGAGTGCCAGATCCACAGATGGTACGGTATCACTGCAGGGCCCCACTGGGCACTGGGTCTACTGTACTGTACTGTATTACATCACCATCCAAAGCAGCCAATGAGGGGGGTGGAGCGAGAGAGAAAGAGACAGACACCGTGAAGGAACGGTGCAGTAAATGTGGACATAGGGAGGACGAGAAGGGTACGGAGGCGGAGGGGTGGAAGGGTGGAAAATACCGAAGGGAATAAGTGAGGGTGAGAGAGAGGGGGAAGAGAGTGAGGGATGGAAGGAAGGAAAAGGGAAGGGCGGGCCATTTCGACGAACCTTTCACCACCTTTGCAAAAAAAAGGGAGAGCATGTTACGCCATCTTCCTTTTCATTGCCGTTGTTTCCGTGGTCATTGTTCATCATCAAGCGGGGGCAGGGGGGAGGCGGCTGATAAGAAATCGAGTTCGAAACTGGCTGTGTTATTTCAAGGCTGTGAGAACCTGGGAAGGGTTAGAGAGCCTTGTCATGGCGGTAAATAAAGATCGGGTTGAGAGAGAGAGGGGGAGTGAAAACGAGAGAGGCCTGCAATTTAAAATCAAAACACCGCACTTACAGGCAGAAATGGATGCCCCCCTCTGATTCAGTGATAAACATAGTATGGGAGGGAGGTAGAGATGGCAAGGATGATGACCTCTGTCTATAGCGATTAGCTTGCTTCTGTTCTGAAAGTGCTCTTTTAGTGAATGTTACACATCCACCACAACTGCTATTTACAGTGTAATAGGTTGATCCTACTGCAAACCACCATTTGCACATTTATTTCAAATGAATTTCAGTGTTAAATATTATCCCTGTAATATTATGCTCTGGTTATTTCTATTCAATATGGACAATGATGAGCCTGAGTTTTCTGAGTTACATGATTATGGTCGTTCAGGGTTATGAGGTTGCAATGCAGAAATTCAATGGTGCATAGCAGTGTGTGTTACAGATTAGCAATTTGCAAACAAGTTCAGTTTAACTGTAAGTGTGTGTGTTAAATGGGGAACCATGGTGCTGAACTGAGAGTTCTCTCCGCTAAAAATCTACGATTACCACGATTACCGCCCCACTTCTGTTGAATTTAAGTTCAACTGTAGTTGTGGTGCATACAGTTGCCTCCAGATGTGTTCAGTGCTCTGAGTGCTAATGCCTAGTGGTGTTCAGTGGATTGGTGCTACAGTACGTACACTAGCACATAGTAGCTGTTGAGTGCTGTAGCGGTACATAAAGTTGCATTTGCTTGTGTTCGGTATCGCACCTGCCAGGGATTGGGGGTGTCTGTGCGTTCAGTTCAGTTCAATTAATGTGTGTAGCGCGTTTTACAGACACACTGCCACAACTATTCTTTACAGAAAAACAGGAAATAGGAAAAAATAGGGGAATACTGAGCATGAACCTCCCATAATCCAGAAAGTGACTACTACGGACACAGGCTTTCCATACATCTCTGGCTAAACGCATGCACCCTGCTGTTTCTAGGACAACAGGTCAGCCAAGGACAGCATCCGCACTGTCCTGTCAGCTGCTCCATCGTGGCATTTCGACCGGATGCTCCATGTGAGCACATAACCTACTCTTCTTAATCTACACAGAAATGTCCACTGCGGTTTAGCAGCGCACAGAAACAGGATAAAATCAACAACAGCTCCTTTTACCTTCAAAGACACGGATTCCGAAGGCGACATTACGCGGAAGGACACGAATTTTAGAAATGACGACACTGTTGTTAACAATACTTACAATGGCTAGTGGCAGACCTGCATTCTCATTAATAATGGAGCAATGCCTGGTGATGAGACTCAGCTGAAGTTCTTGTTTAGAGTGCCGTAGGGTTATAGTAGGCAAATAAACCATTAATATTTCATGGCCCTTAAAAGAAAACATTCAATGCCCGAATGCGAAAAACCGCACTACAATCTGACACAATAATTGGTGTATTTTTTTCGCCGTGATTGCTGTTGTCTCGTGGGATGATCTATGCAAATACGCTTGCTGTGGCGTCGGTTTCCACGGACGACGAGGCGCACGACCTTAATGAGGGAATCACGAGCTGGAGAAGCCACCAAGCGCCGCCGCATTGTCCAGGGACGCCAATTAGAAACGCAATGTAGGCTACAAGCACCTGTTGAAAGGCTTGTTTGCAAAGCTTGCTTTTACATTCACAAGATAAACTTGGTAGGTGCAGCCAGACGCGAAATCGATATGTTGTCCTTGTTGCGTGGTTAGCATGTAGCATGTAGCCTACCACATTCACTTTTGTTTTGGAACACATAGCCTACTTATTTTATTAAAAGAGAGGGAATGAAAGAGGGAGGGATGGAGAGACAGTGAGGAAATTAGAGGGAGGGATGGAGAGACAGAGAAAGAGAGGGAATGGAAGAGGGAGGGATGGAGAGACAGAGAAAGAGGGAATGAAAGAGGGAGGGATGGAGAGACAGAGAGGGAATGAAAGAGGGAGGAATGGAGAGACAGAGGGAATGAAAGAGGGAGGGATGGAGAGACAGAGAGGGAATGAAAGAGGGAGGGATAGAGAGACAGAGAGGGAATGAAAGAGGGAGAGATGGAGAGACAGTGAGAAAGAGAGGGAATGAAAGGGAGAGGGATGAGAGACTGAGAAAGTGAGGGAATGAAAGAGGGAGGGATGGAGAGACAGCAAGGATGATGTAGCAAGTCAGAGACATATCCCAATTTAAAAGGGAACGATGAACTGACTAAAACAACATGAGAGAGAATGAAAGACAGGTTAAACAGAGAAGTGAGTGAGTGAGAGAGTGAGAGAGTGAGAGAGTGAGTGAGAGAGAGAGAGAGAGAGAGAGAGAGAGAGTGAGAGAGTGAGAGAGTGAGAGAGTGAGAGAGTGAGAGAGTGAGAGAGTGAGAGAGTGAGAGAGTGAGAGTAATGGCAGGCAGTGTAATGGCAGCCAGAGTTCAACCCTTGTGATTGAAGACTGCTGTCTGGGTTGTTAAGGCCACATTCATCCCTGTCCGCACAGAAAGGTACTGGGTGACAAGTCACTTTATGATACGATCTGTCTAACTGCCTGCAGGGCTCAACAGTATTCCCACTACAGTAGCTGGCCTTATTGGAATTCAGTGCTTCTGTACGTTAGTTCATTTTTGCCATTAGCTACAATGTGCGCTCGGCTTCAATGTTATTAAAAATTAAACCAGCAATTACAATTTAGCCATTTAGCGGATGCTTTTAGCGACTTACAAGAGTCAGTTTCACATGGTAAGCAAGCACCATAAGAGCTAGAGATCGGTACAGTTACAAACAAGTGCCACCATCAAGGAGCTTGCCTTGAGAGAAGACGGGTGAGAGAAGGCAACAGCTAAGGGAGGAGATAAATATCAATAATCTGAAACATTAGCAGCTACTGGGTGGGGCGTGCGGCCATTACTAAACCGCTGATTGAACCGGGACATCAGTTTTTGCATTCCCTTAACGGGCAAGCCCATTAGCCCAGCTTCTGTTTCAGGACCAGCTGAAGAAGGGTTTGGGGCCTAAGTGGGGGCCCAGCAAGCAAGTAGCTCTGCCCTCTCTCCTTCCCATATACCGGTCTAACTGCCTCTTCCCTCCGGGTCAGTGGGGCAGAATCAGGATGGCGTACTGCACGGCTCCCCGTTAGGACCCATACTCACACTCAGCACGTTTTACAGCTCAGATCTATGCCCTGGAAATCCTTTCTGGGCTTTTGTGCTGTGTGCTAGACAATAACTGCTGGTGAGCAATTCTCGTTGCCGTCACTCCAACGCCTTCTTGATCTCTGGTGTGTGTGTGTGTGTGTGTGTGTGTGTGTGTGTGTGTGTGTGTGTGTGTGTGTGTGTGTGTGTGTGTGTGTGTGTGTGTGTGTGTGTGTGTGTGTGTGTGTGTGTGTGTGTGTGTGTGTGTGTGTGTGTGTGTGTGAGAGTGAGAGTGAGAGTGAGAGTGAGAGTGAGAGAGCTCACGTGTTAATGGCCATTAGGCCATTACAGGCTGAAACTGGATCCACTGAAAGCTTTCAGGGACTCCAGTGGGAGAAAATGAAGCGAGTTTAGGGGGGGGAGGGTTGTTCTTTCTTTCACATTGTAGTTGTGGGGGGGGTTGATTGATTTTGATTACAGACCCCTCAGGCCTGTCTGTGGGCAGAGCTTTAAATGAACGTCTTGGCATCCTAATCTGTACATTTGCACACGCTAACATTACATTATAGTGTGATTTTGAGTTATGTCTTTCCATTGCCCTTTAACCTAGAGTTGTAACTTCCTGTCTGCTGATAGAGCATTATTCCAAGAGCTCTCTCTCTCTCTCTCTCCATTTTTCAGTTCAAAGTGCTTCACTGGCATGATAAATACAAACACTTCTATTGCCACAGCACAGGTCAAGAATTTAAGAAAGAACAGAACAGTAACAAATTATAATAAAACTATGTACAATATGGATTATAAATGCAATTAAAAAAACAGAGCGGGATAGAGAGGGTAGTCTCCACAAGAGCACCTGTGCTACCAGCACTCTGATGTCTCCTTAGCAACAGCAGCAAGCATCTTAGCGACAACAGCGAATCACACATCGACTGACTGCCTCCTGCTGTAATGGTTACCGAGGTGTCATTCCGGCCCCTTTTATGTCACATCACATGACATTGCGCTTTAGATCTGCTTCACAGATGCCCGGGTGTCCCTGACATTTTCATCTCAAAGGTTCTTTCTTTCCCACCTTGTTTTTGTCTTTTTAACCCAGCGTTCCTTTGTTTGTTTTTTCTCAACCTTAGTCTTTGATTTTTAAGCCGCCCGGCTCCCCAATACGATGGCAGGCGAAACGGGGCAAAGGGAGCCCCAACGCGCTCAACTCCGCCCGTTCAATCCACACCACACGCACCCTCCACCCCAACTGCACACCCCCACCCCACCTGCACATGCACGCACACGAACACACGTGCATGCGCACACAACACACACGCATGCACACAAAATGCGCAGAGAGTTCTGGGGTCATTCTGTCCGGACTGGGGGGGTGCAGTGAACAACAATTTTTGGGTCAGCGCTAAATCCAGATTAGACGCACGTAGGGATTAGGCTTCACACTGCGTTCCAATGGCAGAACTAGAAATATGAATTGGAGAGGCCTGACCTTGCTGTCTTATCGGTGCTGTTTGACACATCCATGGCTAGGCTAAAAAAATTTGGCCAGCAGATGACCCTTGCTTGCTGGCAGAGCACATTATCATGCATTTTCTCATCAGACGCTGCCCCTGGCTGCTCAATGCATGATTTACATATTCAGCAACCTATTTATGCAGCTTATTCTTAGAATGGATAATGTATGTTCCCCAAGGGTAACAGCAGCAACATCCTCCCCGACACTGAAATTCATAAACTCCTCTCTGATCCGTAGTTTGAGCTCAGACCACTCCCGCCATTCCCGCTATCTTCAGCGGCCATTAATCTCTCCCAAGCAGGCCCCCTCAGTTCTTTTCCGGGCGCGATGCTGTCTCCGCTGTTTTCTCTCCTGGAAAAGTGCTCTGTCGCTCGATTAAATCCAGACCAACACCAGGGCCAGTCATTTTAACGGCTGAGATTGGCTGAATAATTGAACCCTAATGTCCTCTAATTACGTTATTCACAGCTCTGATTGAGCAGATTTTTCCTGGACCAGGGTGTATATAAAGAAAGCTGGTCACTGTAAAGAAACAGACTGTTTTCAGACTCTAATTCTTCCTCTCTGCACAGTTGTTTTCTTATGGTTTCACTGTATGCACCATGTCCTGTAAGCTCTATTCCCATGCTCTCTCTCTCTCTCTCTCTCTCTCCTCTCTCTCTCTCTCTCTCTCTCTATCTCTCTCTCTCTCTCTCTCTCCTCTCTCTCTCTCTCTCTCTCTGTCTCTCTGTCTCTTTTTTCTCTCTAAATAGCCAAACTGAGTCAGAAATGAGCTCACTGCTCCTTGTCTCCCTCCCTGTCTCTGTTCAAACCCCTGCCACCCCCCGCTCTGCCCCGCTTCCATCTATCCCAGCATGCCTCCTGCAGTCAGAGCTGGTTAACTACGAAAGAGTGAAGGAGTACTGCCTGAAGGTGCTGAGCCACCAGCAGGACCATTTCAAGGCCATGTACCGCGCTGGCATCGCCTTCTACCACCTGGGAGACTACGAGTGCGCCCTGCGCTACCTGCGTGATGCCAAGAGCCGCGAGCCCACAGGTACCGCGCCAGCCCGGGTCTGCGTTAAACCAGCAGAGGGGATTATGGGAGGTGGAGTCCAGAGCTCATTAAATACTGAACTAGGCTCTGAGTAGCCTCCCTGTGCAAAATGATGTATGGCGCTTTGTCCGCACGGCCCGCACACTCACTGTGGGAGGGAGACGTGGGCGTTCACATGACTGTGCACACACAAGGATTAGCAGAGCCTCCAACACGTGAAAAGAAAAGGTCTTAGGGCCAGATTCAGAGTTGAGATAAGCACGCGCAAATGGGACTTACGCTGTTTTAAGCGTCTCTCCAGTATACACGCGGCATTACACGCGCAGGGTGGAGATTTGATAAGAACGAGGCATGTCCGCAACATACGCGACATATTCAGAGTTTTCACTTAATCATTTCTTTCCACGCAACTTTGTTTGGAAAAAAAGGTAGTTTATGTCTCGCACCGCCAATAGATGATTATGAAAAATACAGCATCTTTCGCAAAAATTGATATTAGAATGAGTGCATGTTCTTTTAAAATAATATTGGTCTTATTTTCCTTTGCCTAGCCTTACAATAATCAAAAAAGAGCTGTCATAAAAAGAAAAATATGTAAAAGTAGGCTATGATTGACCCATCTGGTATATAATACCAGACCAATATATTAGATGGATTAATTGACAGTGTCTGGATCATATTCGCTTTGACAGAGAGACGATTTTGTAGCCTACTTGCTCCAGCTGCTCCAAAATTCCCCACAGTGGTAGATCTACCAGTACTCCAGGTTAAAATCTCTCTCCTTCCTGGCCAGATCCTTCCAGCATGTGACAGATGCACTCAAAAAATAAATCTTTGGACAGTGGGTGCAAGTAAAGGGCTATTATTAAGTATGTGATGTCGCATATAGGCTATTATGTTCAACCGTAGGCCTACATTACTTTATTAGGTAAATCATAAAAAAATATATTTTAAAATCTTTTTTTAAGTAAATCCAACGATTTATTTGTTTACCTAAAACGTAATATTGTATGCAAACACTGTCCAGCGATTATTTGTTTGATTGTGTGATGGGTATATCCCAGTCGTTAATAGGAGCTATGATTATTTTATCAATGCGATGTATTAATACGTTCCCTGCCTACCCCATCATGCAAGAGCAACTACAATGCCCAAAGGCAGGATTTTACAAAGGCAAATGCGGTTACTAAGGGCACTGTCACTGACACATAAAAAAATGTATAGCCCCCACAAACATTTTTTTGTAGAAAGCTGGCAACCCAGGGGGCAGGTACAAGAAACAGGTCATTAGAATATCATGCCCTGTGCCACCCACATTTTGAGAAATGCGCCAGCGTAGCATAGGTTAGAATACGGCGTATCTCAGTCCACGTTAAATCCGTGCAGGAGAGGCATTTAAGCGCTGACTTAAGTTGGCCATCTCTGAATCTGGCCCTTAGTGTGAGTTTGTGTGTGATGTTTTATGTGCTAAGCCCATCTCCATATGTGAACCGAAAAGTACTGGCATCATCTTACAAACTATGGATCAACAGCTCTTGTTGTCGGTAGAAATAATCATAATTATTATGCTAATATTGCAGTATAACTGCCCTCTCTCTCTCACTCTCTCTCTCTGTCTCCATCTCTCTCTCTTTCTCAGACACCAACGTGTTGCGTTACATTCAGCTGACGGAGATGAAGATGAGCAAGAGTGGCCAGCGAGATCGAGAGCCATGTAAAGAAGCCATGGGTTAAAGCCCCCCCCCCCCCCTCCCTAAAGCCCCGCCCTCTACCCCACCCGTGTAACAACCCCTCCACCCCTAGCCCAGGGCAGCAGTGACCCTGGCACCTCCCAGGTTGGATGCAACCCGCTCTGCCCACGCACCCTGCCGCTTCCCTTATCTGCCTGCCCCCCCGCCCGCCCCGCCCCTCCTGCCACCCCCCGCCAGGCTCCTACCCTGCCCCACCACCCCCACCCCCCGGAACGTTCCAACTCCAACCCTTTTCTCTGGAGCAATGCCAGGCACTAACTAACTACACGAGAAACCCAATAAAATAAAAGAGAAATGCTGAATCATACTTATAGCAACAGTTCCGGTTGTAAAAAAAAAATAAAAAATGTTAATGATTAGAAGAAAATGAAAGGACGTTGCTTAATGTTTATTTATTGAAGACAAAAACAACTAAATGTAGAGAAAAATATTAATGTACTGTATGTAAGCTTTCTTTTGTATTAAAAAAAGAAAAAGTTAATTAGGTAAGTAAACACACCTACTGGTGACTGTGGTTGTAGTACGGTGGTAGTTTGGGGAGGAAGGGCGTGGCTTGGACCAGGTGAGCCATGACCCTTCACAGTAACCAAGACTCTAGTTTAAAACACAGATGAGCAGCACAGTCTTTCACCCCTGCTCAGAAAGACTCCACCCACTTCTCAGAGAGACTCCACCCACTCTCTTAATTCAGGCAGTTCCACCAATCAGGAGCGGGAGGTGGGTGAGCCATACCAGAAGATATCTCCTGTCTTTTTACTGTTGTAAAGTACCCATCAGCCTGGATTTGTTTTCTTTTTCTATCTCTCTTTTTAAAAAATATTCCCTGTGTTGGTTTCTGATTTGTCTGAATTCAAGGGCTAAAACAGTGTTCATAGTTTGTTCTTTGATATCTGGTTTAAATCTTTAACCTTTTTGTTTTGTTTTTTGCTTTTTTGAGGGGGGTAGTTGTTTTCATTGTGGTACTATCATTTGTTGAAGCAAGCATGTGTCTGTTCTCTCTTTAAGGTACAAAAGCAAAACAGAGAAGGCATTGTTGTTTAAAAGATGTGTTTAGTAAGTCTGTGTTTTGAGCTTTCGTCCTTACTCTGGATATGTAACATGGTAAAGAATATTAACCGCACGAAGGGTGGTCCAGTCATCCTGGCCACCCTCCATGGTCCACAATGGAAAAAATGTTTTTAGACCTGTTAATAAGTACTGTAGCGGTGCACTACTCTGGCTCATAGTACATTGCACCACACTGTCCTGGAGTCATAAACCATAAATCAATAGGCAGAGTTCGCACAGTCATCCTTATAGCAGTGCGTGTGCTGGAAAATTTGACTGTCGACATTTAAAGTGGATCTTTATTAACCTATCTGAAATGTGTCTCATATTTGAACCAGTTGATCTATAAATCACTTCCGCTTCACTTTGCTGTTTTTAAGTTTTTAGTGTGTATTTTAAACATGTTACCTGTCAACAAAGTACAATGAAAGTTTTATTATTAAGTCTATACCAGTGCAAAACAAAAAAAACAATGTATTTAAATGATTAAAAATAGGAATA
Source organism: Synaphobranchus kaupii (assembly GCA_029718625.1). Classification (NCBI taxonomy): domain Eukaryota; kingdom Metazoa; phylum Chordata; class Actinopteri; order Anguilliformes; family Synaphobranchidae; genus Synaphobranchus; species Synaphobranchus kaupii. The sequence continues at coordinate 41,984,957 of CM056378.1, forward strand.
ATGGCAACAATAAAAGGAGGTGAAATCTTTAAGGTGGCACAAAACTATAGCTGTACGAGATAAGTTTGAACACTGCTGTGATTTAGCTCAGGCTGAGTGACGCCTCTTAAGTAGCACTGCTATAAAAATTATTATTTTTTGTATATCAGGACACTTGAGGCCGCAGGTAGTGTAAGGGTGATTCCAAGTCATGCCCCAACACACACTGATATTCCAGTGTGATGTGTTAATCAAGAGGGTATTTTGGGGTGGTGGGCCCCAGATCTGCAGTGGGGTCTCCACCTCTTGCACCGTGATCCTCATCATTGAACCACATCCATGATGTAAAACATTTTTTTTAAATAAATTGTTAATAAATTGTTAAGGGATCCGTGCCAGTTATAATACGACAGGGAGCAGTTGCAGTGCACTGTTCTTAGAGGAAGTGTACATTTTGAAAGCCTTTATTAAGACAATTAGAGGCAAGCTACTTATACCCACAGAAAAACAGCCTTCTTTAATGCCAGTCAGCAGCTGTGCAAATTAACAGAGTTTTTTCAGGGACACGCTCACTGACTAATTCCACTGCAGACTCATTGAGTTTAATATGGACTAACATGCTGCATTGCTGTATGTTAGTTCTGCCAGGTCAGTCAACGAGACACCTCTACAGCCATGGGCAAGATCTCATAAGAACCTGTGTCAACCTGCAGCCCTGTTTTACACAGCTTCACACAATGGCAATTAATGAGTTAGGATCACCTCATTTTCCAGTGTCCTAGTATTTGAGATCTAAATATATCAGCCTGGCTCTGGAGAATGCATAAACCCGGCATTGAATTTATGTCCGAGAGAGCAGTGGCCCTGCTGGCAGGATGCTGTGACACTGTAACGATGTGGAAGATGTTAATTTGGCGTTGGGGGAACGTTGTGAGAATGTAGTGGGTGGTTGCAGAGGGAGCTGGTCACGGCAGCCAGGGAAATGGTGGCTGGGTCAAGTTTGTACAGATGCCCAGGGCAAGGCTGCCTCACTTTCTTTCTCTCTGCCTCTCTCTTTCCTTTTCTCTTCTCTCTCTTTCTCTCTTTGGACCGAACTCTCATTCTCTTTCCTCCTCTCTCTTCTCGAGAGAACGGGTACAAAGGTTAGTTTTTTTCCATTCCTCCTTCTCTCTCCCTACCTCCTCCTCTCCTTCTGTTTTCACACCATCCATCCCTCTCTCTCTCTTTGCACCCAACTCTCATTCTCTTTCCTTCTCTCTCTTCTCCATCCTTTCTTCCATTCCTTCTCACTCTCTACCTGCTTCTCCTCTCTCTTTCTCCCCCCCCTTTCTCTCTATCTCTATCTCCCTGTCTCTCTCTCTCTCTCTTTGTGGGAGAAGTTGAGGCAGTGATTAGGCAGGCAGACGTCCCTCGAGCTGAGTACTGCCATCTGTCTGTTGGGACATTGTGCTCCTCCATGGTCTTGTACAAACTCCACAGTCTGGCACCCTTTCTGTCCCTCATCTGTGAGCTGTGCCCCTCAAAACCCCCTCCCTCTGCCCCCCAACACACACATGTGCATACACACGCACACTCACACATGCACACACTCGCACACACACACATGCACGCAAGCACACACACACATGCATACACACACCTGCACCCACACACACAAGTACACACACATACACACACATGCAAACACACACTCGGAGGCTGTCCTCTGCCTGTGCTGAGCGGTTTTCATCCTTAAATCCACAGCTCTACCCATCTTCAGACAAAAACAAGAAAAAGCACAACCTGAGAAACGCTGAAACTTCAAACCGCAGGATTTTCTCCTTCCTTTGGCTCCTTGTCACGTGGTGCTTGAGGCTTGTTTAACGTTGTTGTTTTCTTGTGGTTTCCTAACAGATTTTCTTTTTTAAATGGATGTGATAATGACAAGGTTTAAGTGACTTTATTTCTGTATCTGAGATAAGGGTGCGGGTATGTGTTGGTGTATATGAGCGCCTGTGACTCTTAATCACTGCAGTGTTTGGGGCTGGCGCTTAGGGGGCCTAGGAGTGTGTCTGTCTGTGTATACCTGAGTAGGACAGGGGTCCTGTCTTAATACGACAGGATTTCTGTAAGATCGGAAGGAAGAGAACATCCTGAACCATTCCACATTTCCTTTTTCTATTTTTCTTTGTGTGTGAGAAAGAGAGAGAGAGAGAGGGAGAGAGAGAGTGAGAGAGAGAATGGAATCGTGAACAGAGAGGACAATCTTGAATATGGCTCCAATTCCTTGGTGGATGTGGAACACACATTATCTTTATGGATGAAGCATTTACAATTAAAAAATAAAGAAATGGAAAAAAAATATCTCAAACCAAACAATGACAAACTGGTTACATGGAACTGCTAGCCCAGGAATGCACTATGGATATCCAAAATAAAGTTGAAAAAAAAGATGTACAAGTTTCATTCCTGCTTCGTCTGTTTGTGGATATGTCTCGCCATTAATTGTAAATACAGTACGTTGTGTAAACACACATACAGAAGCATCTTTACTCATGCTTATCTTGGTTACACTTTATACGTCAGAGGAAGATCCGAGGTGCCGGTGGCAGCTAAATGCTCAAGTCTGCCAGTGTGTGTAGGCAGTGAGAGGTGCCACTCTTCCACACCATTGGCAACGCCTACGCTTTCAGTCTGAGCCTGTTCCTATTGCGCAGTCATTCATTGAAGAGAAGCTCTCTGATTGGCCCAGTCCTCAGGTCCGTATAAAACAGGTGTAGGCTAGGCAACCCCGGTCCTGGAGTGCAAGTGACGTTTCTGGTTTTTGCTCCATCTGAGCTTGGTCGCAAGAGACTGATTGCATGCGATTTGAAAGAACCGGCGTACTCTCGATGCGCCGTAATGTTATGATGACGATGACCTCGCAGCGATTACGGCTGGGTCGCATTGTTGAGCCATGTTTGCGCCGGTTCCTGTTCGATTTAAATAAACAAGAAAGCCCCTCTTCGCCGTCTTCGCCGAAGAGCATCACCAATGCGGGCGTAACGGCGCACCGGTTAACTAAATTGAACCCACACTTTGACTAAGAGCCTGAGTCTGAATATTAAGAGTCTGACGGTGAAGCGCTGAGTACCTCCAGCACAAGGTCACCTGTGTCCATTAAGCCTAATAATTAATCCAATTATGTAGTTATGGGTTTGGATGGAGCAAAAAAACAGGAACATCTCTGGCACTCAAGGGCCAGGGTTGCTCCTGGTATAAAGCAGGGATACTCAAATCTGGCCCTTGAATAGAATAGAATAACTTTCATTTTCCTGTGAGGGAACTTCAGTTGTAGTTGCCAGCAATAAAAAAAGACATAGACAGCGGGCCACACTGACAAAACACAAACAAACGTTAAATGTTAAATAAAGACGTTCAATTTGAATCAGATGTTTCACATTAAAGTGAAGGTATGAGTGGAGTGGAATACATTATCATTATGATTAAAATTACTATTATTATTAGTATTATGATCAAAATTACATAATATTAAATTCATTTAAAAAAATTGAGCATCAAAAAACAATGACAGCTCCTCAACTGCCTTTACTGTCTTGAGATGTCCAGTGTCATTATGCACTATTTAATCCAAATTTCCAAAGGGAGCGTGGAAAACCAGCAGTTCTGGGCCCTTGAGCACCGTGATTTAAGTAACGGGTACAAAGGTTAGTGAACTAGAGGTTGCAGGGTGAAATCTGAGGGGGGTACTGCCATTACACTGTATACCCTTGAACAAGGTGTATAACCTGAATGGCTCTTCTCTCAATTATAAATTATAAATACAGTACTGCTGCACAAGATTTAAAATGTAAACTGTGTAACTTGGTCTGGATAAGGGGGTCAACTGAGTGACTAAATGAGAATATTTATCTGTTATCCTTTGTTGTGCAGTTTCCTTTTTTTACTGGTTTATTTGAAAGAGCTGGGCACAGACTACATTGACAGCAATGCAACCACAGCATCCGATGCTCAGTCTGTACATGTACACATACACACGTCTGGAGCTGTTTTCAACACCAGGCACTCGATAGGCTTTGACTGATCATCTAAAACAAGAAAAGTGGCACATGTTCCAAGTAAAATTAGGGTTTTGTCTGTGGTGGGACGGAAAGGCACAGGGCTTTGGTAGGGTATACCTGCAACCAAGCCAAACATGCTTCCAGCCCGCTAGACGGACCATGTTGCATGTTTACCTGTCAGGTATACCATGTATGTCAGGTATGATGTCAGGTGCAAAAGTATAGTGAATGATGGTAAAGTAATGTATAATGTGTACATGTGTCAGATACCGCTGTTTTTTTTATTTCTCATTCACCCCTTTCTCTCCTCTTCTCTCTCTTGGTAATATCTGTCACTTTTGACTGGCCAGCTTAATGGCCCCTCACTGCTCCACTGTGAGGACAGGAAAAGAAAAGGAGAGAGGGAGAGGAGGAGAGAGGGAGACAGAGACCATCAGAGGGAGCGAGAGAGACCAAGACAAGGTAGAAGAGCAACATGGGAAATGGAGACACTGAGAAAGGAAGAAAGACAGAGAGAGAGAGAGAGAGAGAGTGTGAGAGAGAGAAATGTATCCAACAAATTGCCACAATGATTATCACTTTATCCTTGCACTGATGTGCTGCTGAGGTCAAAAGAAAGTGGTTATGATTGCACACTCAATCTTCGCTGCTGGTGTCTGCTTGTGTTTGTGTGTGTGTAAATGCTGCAGTATGGGGCCAGTCATGCTGCTGCAGTTCAGTGATTTCAACACAGGTGCAAACACCCCCAACCCCCCCCCCCCCCCCCACCCCACCCCCTCTCTCTACACCTATACTGTACATGCTGTACATGCTATCCCAAAGATTGTGTGTACCTTTCAGATTTCGACTACCAAATCTTTTCTCTATATTTCCAACACCCCCCCTCCTCCTTCTCTTTCCCTCTCTTTGTTGTTGCTTTTAATAGCATCACCATGGAATTGAAGCAGGTTGCTAGGTAACTAGCTGGCGTCTGGAAGAGTGTTTGAGTGGTGGCTGTACCACCAGAGCAAGCAGTGGAGTGAAGCAGAACTGAGTGTGTCTGTTTGTGTGAGACTGCCTGTGTGTGTGTCTGTCTGTGTGAGACTGCCTGTGTGTGTGTGTGTGTGTGTGTGTGTGTGTGTGTGTGTGTGTGTGTGTGTGTGTGTGTGTGTGAGACTGCCTGTGTGTATGTCTGTCTGTTTGTGTGAGACTGCCTGTATGTGTGTGTGTGTGTGTGTGTGTCTGTCTGTCTGTTTGAGACTGCCTGTGTGTGTCTGTCTGTCTGTCTGTCTGTGTGAGACTGCCTGTGTGTGTCTGTCTGTGTGAGACTGCCTGTGTGTGTCTGTCTGTTTGTATGAGACTGCCTGTGTGTGTGTCTGTCTGTGTGAGACTGCCTGTGTGTGTCTGTCTGTCTGTCTGTGTGAGACTGCCTGTGGCTGTCTGTCTGTTTGTGTGAGACTGCCTGTGTGTGTGTGTGTGTGTGTGTCTGTGAGAGGATCTGTCTGTTACTATATTCATATGTGATAGGAAAGAGTGAGACTGTGTCATTCTGTCTCTACGCATGTCCCTGCTAATTAGCTGTGTGTTCCCAACCATCTGCATGCGTTTTGCATTGGCTCATCCTCACGCTAAAAAGAATTCTGTATTCGGCAATACAGGGTTTTTGTTTTTGACTATATCCTATATCTTTCTCCTTTTAAAATGCAGAAAAGTCTTAACTGTCTACTAAATGTACATTCTATCGTGTAAGTACAGCAGTGACGGCCGAAGCTTAGGTGGTTTCCTCTTCCTGCTTTTATCCTTCCTGCTGTTCAAATACATTTTAGCCTCGGCACAACCTTCAGTGATATCTAGCCACCGTGAATGAAGATAAAGACATTTCAGGATGTACCGACATATCTCGAATAGGCTACCGGAATAGAACACACATTTAAATAGGCCACACAGAAAGCGTTTTCAACCGGATCGGAATGAAAGCAATTTGCGTCTGCACAAATGTGGTGTTCTCTGGGTTTGGAAAAGAGGAAATGTACACAATGAATAGTTTTGGCGGTCTCTAGTGGCCAACACTGCATTAGTTCCTATAAAAATAATAATTGTGCAGGCGCAAGGTTCGCGGATATACCTGGTTTAGTTTCAAGCCATGGTGTAAAACGCAATCAGTGAAATAAAGAAATGTCACGCATTAGCCTAATTATGAAACTGACCAACAAAAAAAATATTTGCGTTGGATTACCAGCATTTATAGAAGCAGTATAGACTGACACATTGATATTAAAATAGCTTGGATTGACTTGAGACAGCCGGTGGAAAGATTGCCTGTTTTTAAATTTTATTTTATTCACACTTTAATTAATATTCTTTATCATCAGACTGCCACACTCATTTAGCCTCAAACGTCACAAGTTCAAATCAAAACCTCCATACATGAACATCAGTCGGTTGTCCAACAAAGGTAGTTGTTGCTTGGGTAGTTGGTTGGATTCCGTTTCATCTACAAATATATACAGAAATTCCTGGTAAGAGGCTAAATATAATAGCACTGATGAATGACGATTTTCATAATAATTTCATAATAATAACAATTATAATAAATATTCCGAGTGTTCTCAGTCACCCAGAGGAAAATATAACGGGTTCAGTTCATTAGATCCTGCTACCTAAAATAATAATTAAATAAAACTTTGTTTTCCCAGAGAGACACTGTACACTATATATCTGCAACTTTGTGTTGGTGTGTTTTGTAAAAAAAAAAGAAGTTTCAGTTCGACCCGGAAACACAAGCCTCTCATCAATAGTTCCCGTGCTGGTCCAGAAGTAGTGCAGGACCAAGATCCGCCGGTGTCTCACGGGTTCACCTGGTGTTGGCCAGAAACACATTTTCCCGCTGTGTCGTCGCGCCTCTTTTTCACACTTCTAGAGTGCTTGGAGGGACAATAACACGAATAAGGTCAATTTTAAGGTACCGTTCCCCGGAAAGAATGTTTGGTAAGTCGTGGTACAAAACAGGTAGTTTTCAAAGAGGTGCACGATGAAAGCTGTTGGCTGTGAAACTAACGCCTTGGCGCTTTATGATAAAACCCTCATTTTCCTATTTTTCCCCCCATCTCTCTCCCACTTTTCCCAGCTTAGCAGTGCAGTACTCTGCAGCTGTCCGCGGTTCTTAAGAGTAGGAGCGAACGAGGGAATTTTGTCTGGTGTAAACAGCAAAAATGTACAGTGTAATTAGGGGATGAAAGGTATGGACGGGGTAGTCTTCACGCTCTTGTCTTCTGCTACATAACGCTCACAGGCACACACATATCCATATTACGAATAGGCCTATCAGCAGTACATCCTTATGAACACAAGGGTTTTCCACACTGCATTCATACAGCGTATGTTCAGACATGACTACTCTTTAAAATCCAGTTCCAGGTCTTGTGAAAAGTACATTCCAGTACATTACCAGATGCAGTGTGTAAAGCCCTCAATTCGCTGTCGCACACAACACCCTTACCTAGTCAATATAAAACAGCTTTGCAAAAGCACCCACATACACATTGGCAGGAATAATGCTTGCATTTAAGAAAAATGAGTAAAATGCGACTTATATTCATGTATGTATATAAAAAAATAATAACAGTAGTCCACTCCCAAGGAATAAATTAACATTAAGTACAAGAGGCAACACTGGTTGAGCCCGTGCAGTCTTAATATGTTGTCTGTATTGTGTGAGAGAACGGAGATGGGGGTGGCTGGTTGGGGGGGACAACGGTGGGTAAGCAGCAATGACCAGGAGGGAGTGGGCGGGGGGCGACGGCGGGGACTGGTTGGGAGGTGTATGCTAGGAGAAGTGCTGCCCACAGAGAGTAGTGGGCGGGGCATGCTGCCCACAGAGGGGTACGGTGCTGTCCTGGCTCTGCCCCTCTGTGTCCATGTCCAGCAGCGTGGCCTGACCCGCACCTGTAACCCCGCCCCCGTCCGCAGACCCCAGCGGGCTGTCGCAGCTGCTCCCGGGGGATGAGCTCAGCGTTCGGGACAGCGAACCCAGCCTCCAGGGGTCCGCCCGCGCACGGGCCGGTGTGGGCCGCGGCCGGGGAGCGAACTCAAGAGTTTTGGGCCGCTCCAGGGTACCACCGCCCCCCGGTGGGCTGTCCCGCTCGGGCGGGGGCGGAGGGGGGGCCTTGCGACGGTGCGCGGGAGGAAACAGGGTGGAAGGGTCAGGCAGGCGTGGAATCTCCAGGGCGTCCCGGGAACCTGAGAGAACAACAAGTTTGGTTACTGACTGAGGACCACACCAACGGCATTTCGGTTTGAACTACATCAACAACACCAGAAGTTTGACCACACCACCGCCACTTTGGTTTGGACCCCAACAATACCACAGTTTGGACCACACCAACCAATATTTTTTCACCACGAAAAATTAGCATTCCATCATATCTGCTACTAAATATGAAATAAATATACAATCCTACCATTGGTTTTACGCATAGAAATGTCCCTTTCAAGAATCAGTGGTTATTTATTGTCTTGGACAATCCGTTTATACACAATACACACCCCTTTATAACGCTAGCACAGTATCTGAAACATCTGCGTGTAAAACCCCACCAGCTGTTCGTGCAGCTGTTATGCGTTCCAATTCATTCTGGTTTGATCGACAACTCTTCTATCCAATAGATGACATTATAACCTTTGCAATGGTGTTTGCAATAGCTTAGTGGATGCTTTGAACAATAAATACAGCTGAGCGTAACAGCAATTTTAGTTGTATCGGTAGAGTTTTACACAACTACAGAAAACGCAGGAATGATCATTCGCTCGCAGAGGCATAATTTTTGTTTTCCAGCTATTTTTGCAAGATTTTACTAATTTGGCTAACTCGTCATGATGGCTAGAGAAAATCCTCGCCTTGCTTACATGGATTTTGGGAGTGGGTCAGAAGAAGAGACCATAGCGTTGATTCTATCGGAGAATATGCCAACGAACATAATGGAAATTTCCTCTTCGATATGTAAGTATTAGTGCTTGTAATATTGCAATTATGTACGTCAGTTTTTCCACCACTGTATTTTGCCAGAAATGTTTGTTATTTGATATTGTTATTTTCACATTTTGAGTGTGTTTGACATACTGTAGTGTAAGCGTTCAGAGGTGGCTCAGTCATATTTAATGTTTGATGCACCAATTTTCCGTGAAGCTGGAACATTTTCCTGATGGTGGAATATTATTTTATCGTAATCTTATCGTACATAATATAGACTATGCCGTATTTGTATCTCCCCGGGCTATACTTGTCATTTAGGGCATGGAAAATACAAATTCCAACTTGCGCTGATATGTGGTAGATGAATATAAAATTTTCCTTGGAGTGATTACAAATGGCAACATTTTTAAAAAAAACCAGGGCATGCAGCAAAAGATTACATACTGTAGAGTACATACATTTTTCACAAAAGTGAATGGTTAGGCTACACATTTAGGTGTGTGTACCAGTATGATATCAATATTTTAATCCTAAACCATACTAAGGGGCAAGTTTATATGCTTTATAATGGACAAAAAGTATTTCATTCATTTGTATTCAATAGTATTTTATTTTGGATAGGTATTTGGACCCATAGATATCTATCACAAATAACTATCACAGAATACTGATTAAAAGATACTAATCCCCACTTGAAAATGATGGGGAAGTGAGTTTCATGAGTCAAAACAGTTGATTTGTAGTTAAATATATGATTATTTTATGAGTTACAGCAGTGCGCAATTTAGCCATTTAGGATAGATAGATAGAGACACTAATGGACAACATGGTACACTGCTTACATATTGCAACATAGATCTTTATTAGTTCTGCATATCACCCTCAGATTTTGCCCACTGGTGGACAAGGAGTGTATGATCAAGGAAATGCATAGTTTTACCTGTTTTACAGTGTCTGTTCACACCTGGGGCCCTATCTTGGCGATCTTGGCGCTTAGTCTAACGCCTGTTTCACATCGGGCGCGCAAGAGCGCCATCTTGCCGCTATGGTCAGCGCAAGCAGAGAGCAAACCTACTTTCACATCGGGCGCGCAAGAGCGCCATCTTGCCGCTATGATCAGCGCAAGCAGAGAGCGAAGCGGCAAAAACAATACATATCCGTATCCGGGACCTATTTTAAAAGCGACTTTATACCAGTCATTCTTCCTCTACACATACAAGCACAAATACAAGCACAAAATCCGGTTATTATTTACATGTGATTTAATTTCATTCAGTATTGCCCACAACATTAACGTGATCCACATTGAACCAGGACAGGGAGAGAGCTGGTCACTCGTTTTCAGGGTCTCTGCTCTTCTCCACTTTTCCTAATTGCTTTCAAACGTGAAATGTATACCGTTCTAAACAAACAAAAAACACTTATCTGCTGACCGTAATATAGAATGCCATCCTGGCTATCGATAGTTAACGTAGCGAGCTAGCGCAGCCTGGTAATAATCTGGTAGATATCAATGTAGTAGTGCTTATTTGTTACAAACCTGGTAGCCCCAACTGAAAACTTATGTTTCGCCATGCACAGTTTTTTTAATTTATATCACGGTAGTCCCGCAAGTTCGACTGATATATCACTGGGAATTCGGTCACGCACGTAATCAATCTCTCGTCCATTTTGCATTCGCGAAGTTGGTCCGTTCAGTACCGCCCACTCTCTAGCTATTGGCTGCGCTTTGAAAGGTCAGCGACTGGAGGGGTCAAAGTTGAATTTAGTTGAACTTTGAGCGCAGCGCAGGCAGTGGATCTTGCGCTGCGCTTACCGCTGACCAGAGCGCAAAGCGGAAAACGACTCTCCATTGATGTCAACGGCACTTGCCGCCTATGCGCGGCCAATGTGAAACAGGCGTAAGCGCATGGCGTAAAGTCCATTTTGGGCGTGTCCGAGTCCACTTTTGCTATTTTAACGGCGTGTTTTTTTGGCGCTAAGCACGGCGCAAGGTGCAACTGGGCTGAACCTAGTCGCTTCATTAATTATAGGTGTGTCTTGGGCGTGACATGCAATAAACCAATCAAAATTTCATATCCCATTCCCTTTAAAAGCCTGCTTTTCCACCTTGGCGGATTGCTTGATGGCGAAACAGACATGCTCGTGCGTGTTTAGTGTGATCAAGGAATAGGCTAAATGGAGTATGATCAATATTATTCGGACTAACCATTAGCCTATGAGTTCCAGGTAATTCCAGACAAAGCTGTTATTTTACAAAATATATGCGGTTAAATTTCGTTAAAAGGACCTGCAACAGCTGAGAATAAGCTATCAATGGCTTCAGTCTCACCTTAGAAAACGCCAAATTAGCCTGCTTGTTCAGCGAATTTCGTTTGATTATGCAATGAAAGTGTCAAACATCAATTCCAAGAGGCTGTTCTCATGGAGTTCTCGCAGTTCAAGCTTCATCCAAAGTTCATTAGCTACGTTCCTATGCTACCTGCATAGTAGGCTAATATTGATTAATAACATACATACCGTTATTTTGCCTTAATGATGACACTAAATAGCCTACAATAAAGCTGTCAGGTTCGCAACCCATATGTTCACGCATATTTCCCCTTGTTTAATAATGTCCTGTTTATGGAAATGTGACCAACCTGTTTTACTCGTAGCGTAATCCTTTAAAACAATCCACTTTCCAAGGAAGACCGTGAAACGTGCGACTTACAGCAGGGGAAACAGAGAACATGCAGCGCACGTGCAGAGAATGGCATTAAAATTAATTGTGAATTAATTGTGTAACGTGCTGCAAATGTGTTTTAGTTTCTAATTAGACGCTTAGTTCTCTTTAAAATCGTTTTGTTCAGTTATGGAATAACGGGTGAAATCAGCTGGGTTTTAAACGGTGAGAGTATGGAAACCTGGTCACTGTAATTTAAAAAATATGAAGGACGAAGAATAGCTAAGGTTACAATTTAGTTAACATGGTGACATCTCCGTTTTTTAACCATAGGCTATTGAAAAAAAAATTATGCACAGCGAATCCGCTGTAGCCTAGGCTATTTGAAATACAATAAATGCAATATTCACTGGACAAGGTTTTGAACTTTTTTCAGTCACAAACCATTCTATTTACTTACAGGCTGTATTCATAGATAAACAGAGCTGTATTGTAATGACATCTGAAGCGCATTTTCAGAACTTAAATGTCCGTCTATTGCCGTGCGCGAGTTTTCCATTGAATGACAATTCACGCATTAGGTGTAAATGACAATTCACGCATTAGGCTTGATATAGGTGTCATCAGCTGCTTTTTAATGGATAGCCATTGTCCCGTACCATCGCACATCGCCTGGATGTTGATGGAGTGGGCTGAAAGCAATTTAATGTGCATGGCATTCCCCTTCGCTGAGGGAAAGGTAGGTTATGGACCCTTTTATTATTATGTATTTTTTGATATAGGCTACACAATAATACTATCTCACATTGTAATCTTGATATTTTAGTCATGCTTGTGCACGCCCCTGTGTGTAACAGACAGGAGGGTACGCGCATTGTGCACACGCCTTTGTAGACGCACTTATATGCGCCGTTAAAATAACATGTATACAACTGCGACATGACTTTAGACCAGGTTAGTGGTGGTTCTAGCGCAAGCGCTTTCTTGTGGCTCAAGATAGCAATACGCCAAAAAGAATCCTGGCCACTCCTCATCTTAAGACCAACACGCCCAAACGGCGCAAGAGTACATGCTAGTTAAACGGCGTGAGCGTTAGGCGTTATAATGAACCTACCGCCAGGTGTAAGATAGCAAAGACACTTGCGTTTGGGTTAGCGCCGCTTTGCGCCGGGTGTAAGATAGGGCCCCTGGAGTTCTAAAGCTTTAAATAGAACAGTACCTAAAGCATTGACCAAATTTGGCATCTGTGCGAAGGGGTTAACTAGACCAAGGGAATTCTGGGAAGCTGAGTCTATAAGAATAACAGGGAGTTTTCAACTGTTGTTTGTGATTTTGCAGTCTTTTGTAGTTCTTGCCAGAATATTGCCTGAAGGCTTTGTGTTATTTCTACATTATCAAAGACTGCAGTGCAATTAATTATTAGGTCAACCTCTTGTGTCTGTGTGTTTGAGTAAGCGGTAAATGTTTGGGTTGGAGCACCTCTGATATTTTTGTTAGAACGCACACAAGTGGACTATGGGCGTGACAGTGCCAGTTGTTGTTTTCACTGAGTGCTGAGCACTTTATTCTGATTGGCCCTGATTCCAGGTTTCTGGAGAAACACAAACTCAAAAACAAAGCAACTCAGCCCTGTTCATTGGGCAAGGCTGAGTTGAGCAAATAAGGCAATTTGAAGTCAGAGTAAAATTCCAGATTGTAGATTACTGATATTTTTAACTAAATTATGGTTTGATTGTACTTTGTATTTTGGTTAGCGACATGATCACTCAACGTTCTGCTCAATTTCTACCGGTAAACTTAAGAATGAAAGCAGTTACATGGATTTGGTACTGATTTATGGTGTGGGTGTGGTACTGATTGGTGGTTTGGGTGTAGTACTGATTTATGGTGTGGGTGTGGTACTGATTGGTGGTTTGGGTGTCGTGCTGATTGGTGGTGCGGGTGTAGTACTAATTTATGGTGTGGGTGTGGTACTGATTGGTGGTGTGGTTGTGGTACTGATTTATGGTGTGGGTGTAGTACTGATTGGTGGTGTGGGTGTGGTACCGATTGATGGTGTGGGTGTGGTACTGATTGGTGGTGTGGGTTTTTAGTACTGATTGGTGGTGTGGGTGTAGTACTAATTTATGGTGTGGATGTGGTACTGATTGGTGGTGTGGGTGTAGTACTAATTTATGGTGTGGATGTGGTACTGATTGGTGGTGTGGGTGTAGTACTGATTTATGGTGTGGGTGTGGTACTGATTGGTGGTGTGGGTGTAGTACTGATTTATGGTGTGGGTGTGGTACTGATTGGTGGTGTGGGTGTGGTACTGATTGGTGGTGTGGGTGTGGTACCGATTGGTGGTGTGGGTGTGGTACTGATTTATGGTGTGGGTGTAGTACTGATTTATGGTGTGGGTGTGGTACTGATTGGTGGTTTGGGTGTCGTGCTGATTGGTGGTGCGGGTGTAGTACTAATTTATGGTGTGGGTGTGGTACTGATTGGTGGTGTGGTTGTGGTACTGATTTATGGTGTGGGTGTAGTACTGATTGGTGGTGTGGGTGTGGTACCGATTGATGGTGTGGGTGTGGTACTGATTGGTGGTGTGGGTTTTTAGTACTGATTGGTGGTGTGGGTGTAGTACTAATTTATGGTGTGGATGTGGTACTGATTGGTGGTGTGGGTGTAGTACTAATTTATGGTGTGGATGTGGTACTGATTGGTGGTGTGGGTGTAGTACTGATTTATGGTGTGGGTGTGGTACTGATTGGTGGTGTGGGTGTGGTAATGATTGGTGGTGTGGGTGTGGTACTGATTGGTGGTGTGGGTGTGGTACTGATTTATGGTGTGGGTGTAGTACTGATTTATGGTGTGGGTGTGGTACTGATTGGTGGTGTGGGTGTGGTAATGATTGGTGGTGTGGGTGTGGTACTGATTTATGGTGTGGGTGTAGTACTGATTGGTGGTGTGGGTGTGGTACCGATTGATGGTGTGGGTGTGGTACTGATTGGTGGTGTGGGTTTTTAGTACTGATTGGTGGTGTGGGTGTAGTACTAATTTATGGTGTGGATGTGGTACTGATTGGTGGTGTGGGTGTAGTACTAATTTATGGTGTGGATGTGGTACTGATTGGTGGTGTGGGTGTAGTACTGATTTATGGTGTGGGTGTGGTACTGATTGGTGGTGTGGGTGTGGTAATGATTGGTGGTGTGGGTGTGGTACTGATTGGTGGTGTGGGTGTGGTACTGATTTATGGTGTGGGTGTAGTACTGATTTATGGTGTGGGTGTGGTACTGATTGGTGGTGTGGGTGTGGTAATGATTGGTGGTGTGGGTGTGGTACTGATTTATGGTGTGGGTGTAGTACTGATTTATGGTGTGGGTGTGGTACTGATTGGTGGTGTGGGTGTGGTAATGATTGGTGGTGTGGGTGTGGTACTGATTGGTGGTGTGGGTGTAGTACTGATTTGTGGTGTGGGTGTGGTAATGATTGGTGGTGTGGGTGTGGTACTGATTGGTGGTGTGGGTGTAGTACTGATTTGTGGTGTGGGTGTGGTAATGATTGGTGGTGTGGGTGTGGTACTGATTGGTGGTGTGGGTGTGGTAATGATTGGTGGTGTGGGTGTGGTACTGATTTATGGTGTGGGTGTAGTACTGATTTGTGGTGTGGGTGTGGTAATGATTGGTGGTGTGGGTGTGGTACTGATTGGTGGTGTGGGTGTAGTACTGATTTATGGTGTGGGTGTAGTACTGATTGGTGGTGTGGGTGTGGTACTGATTGGTGGTGTGGGTGTAGTACTGATTTGTGGTGTGGGTGTGGTAATGATTGGTGGTGTGGGTGTGGTACTGATTGGTGGTGTGGGTGTGGTAATGATTGGTGGTGTGGGTGTGGTACTGATTGGTGGTGTGGGTGTAGTACTGATTTGTGGTGTGGGTGTGGTAATGATTGGTGGTGTGGGTGTGGTACTGATTGGTGGTGTGGTTGTAGTACTGATTTATGGTGTGGGTGTAGTACTGATTGGTGGTGTGGGTGTGGTAATGATTGGTGGTGTGGGTGTAGTACTGATTGGTGGTGTGGGTGTAGTACTGATTTATGGTGTGGGTGTAGTACTGATTTATGGTGTGGGTGTAGTACTGATTTATGGTGTGGGTGTAGTACTGATTTATGGTGTGGGTGTGGTACTGATTGGTGGTGTGGGTGTAGTACTGATTTATGGTGTGGGTGTGGTACTGATTGGTGGTGGGGGTGTGGCTGCTCTTTAGTCACCTGCAGGTGGTGCAGCGGGGCTGGGGGTGGGGGTTAGGGGTGCGCTGCCGTCGGACGGGGTGCGTCGGTGGCCCATCGTCTGGGCGCGGGGTCGGATGGCGCCATCAGATGGGGTCCGGCGGTGGCTGCGATTGAGGGCCAGTGTGGCGGACACGTGGGGTGGGCGTCAGCGACTGGTTGGGCTCTCGCTTGAAGCTCTCGGCCCGCAGGTCCAGCAGGGGGTTGACAGTGGGGCTGGGGGAGGGGGCGAGGCCGGGGCCGGGGGCAGGGCCTGCAGGAGTGGGGCCTGCGGGGGTCAGGAAGGGGTCGTCGGGGTCAGAGGGCAGCAAGGACTTGGTGGAGTTGCAGTCGGACAGCGAGGAAAGGGAGAGGAGGGTGACGGAGGGTGAGGGGTCCAGGCTGGGCAGGGTGGACTCCTGGTGCCGCCCGTGGGACAGGGAGAGCGACAAGGTGCGGCTCGGGGGGGAGGTGCTTCGGCGGAAGCGCCCAGCCCGCTGGAACAGCCCATCCTTCTTCTTACGCTGATCCTCCCGCTGCTCCTGTTCATCCTGGGCATGGGGGAGGGGGGGGGGGGGGGGGGGGGGCAAGGGTCAAATCTCTCCCTTTCCACCCTTTTACACTCCCTCTTTGGGTTCATTCCAATCGCTTATTTTCACTCCTTGCATCCTTTCCTCGTGTCCTTTCCTTGCTCCTTAGCTCCGCCCAACGAAGTACACGAAGAAAGGATGCAAGGATGCAACATGCATTAGGCAAACGGAATGTCCTTGCTTAGTCAAGCGTCAGCGTGCTTACGTGCTTAACCATAATGCTTTTTAGTCTCTTTGTTCATTAATTATTGTGGCTTTTGTTAGTCATAAAGGATGATTGCCGTTATGGATTAAAGCACATTATAATAAATGTAAAGAAACGGCAAAATTGGATTTGTGTAGGGGTCTACCCGCCACGTGGCAGATCTGGAGAGGTGGATCATTTATACACGCCACGCGTTCCGAGAAAAGGTTTCCTCGCTGAAGCATCCTCCAGTAGCCTCCCCATTCCTTGCTCCTCACTCCTCCGAGGAGCATTTAGTGCTTTGGAACGTCCTTAAAGATGGCGAACCTCGAAAGATTTCCGGGGTCAGGTGAAGACCGAGGAGACTAGGACGGATAAAATAAGCGATTGGAATGAACCCTTTCACCTGCGTCTTCCTTTCACTCTCGTTCTCATGCGCACTCTCATTCTGTCTCATTCTGTCCCCCGTTGGGCCAGGTCCTGCCCCCCAAGCCCCCCCCTCCGTACCTGCAGGCGCCCCAGTTGGGCCAGGTCCTGCCCCCCAAGCCCCCCCTCCGTACCTGCAGGCGCCCCAGTTGGGCCAGGTCCTGCCCCCCAAGCCCCCCCCTCCGTACCTGCAGGCGCCCCAGTTGGGCCAGGTCCTGCCCCCCAAGCCCCCCCCTCCGTACCTGCAGGCGCCCCAGTTGGACCAGGTCCTGTCCCAGGGCCACGGACGCCAGCAGGGAGGCGCAGCCCAGCAGGACCAGGTCGCTCTTCTTGCGCTGGCCGCAGCGGCGCCCCGAATCCTGGGCCCCTGTCCCGGAGCCCGCCCCCACCCACGAGGCCCCGCCCTCCTCCAGCGTGCCATTACTGTCCGCCTCCGAGGGCTGCTGGGATACGGGGGACTCCTGGGACTCCGAGTGCTCCTCTATAGGGGGGAGGGGAAATTAGCCATTGTCCACCTTCCCAAATATTAACATGGACAGGTCCAGGGATCCCCAACCCCGGTTCTGGAGAAATGCAGGGTGTGCAGGTCTTTCTAGTTACACAGCACTTTAATTAATCAATTAATGCAGTGGATTACACAGGTAACTCACCTCACCTGGTTTTTTGAGTCTAAATGTTTTTGTAGTTGTTTTGGGTGGCTTTAAGATAAAAACTAAAACCAGGTGACCCTGTGTCTCTCTAGGACCAGGGTTGGAGGAGCACCATGTTAAACCGATATCAGGAGGAACAGATATCTGCGATAAGTTCTGTATTTTATTGTACAAATTATTGTTTGGCAGAAGTAGAGTAAGTGTGAGTAAATCACAGCGAGTGAGGCTGTAATTCAAACAACGCAACAATTATTATTGCTGTCTTTTCCCATCTGGCCCACACACACAATAGCCTCTACAGTCCAGACATCATAATTATGATTCCAGACACAACAAGATCATCGTTGGCATCTGGATTGTGCTCAGCATCATTATTTATACCCTGTGTACTTATTTATCGCCGTGGATAAATAAATAAAGGATGGTAGGTATGTGCACTTTCTAAATAAACAGCCACACAGACAGAGGAGCAGCACGGTTTGGAGGAGCAGAACGGTTTGGGGAAGGCGGGAGTCTTACCCATTTCGTTGAGGCTGGAGAAGCCGGCGCTCATGGGGATGTGTTTGGGGGACTTGCCCAAATTTGGGGCGCTGGAGGACCACTGCTTGCAGCCCTCGCCGAGAGACTTCAACCTGAAACAGAGACGGTCAGGGTGGGTCATGCCCCTCCCTGCAAAAAATTATCCAGGAACAGCTAACCAGTCGAAGTCCTGGGGGTTATACTACAAAGGAAGCTTAACCTACCCAAGGTTTCTTTGAATTAGCTGGCGAACACCATAATCTTGCTTCATAATACACCCTGGTCACTGGTAAGTGATCGTTGTGAGAGAAAAGCCAAGGCTGATCCAGGACCAGTGCCCAACACAGACATGGGTTAAGACTACTCATGATGTTGTGTCTACTAGTTTAAACCAAGGAAAGCCAGGAAAGCATGAAATAAGCCTGGTTTATCAAACTGAACATGTTCATTTAAAACCCGGATGGTTGTTTGCAAATAATTACTTCTCCCCCCCATCTTAAAATTCAATGAAAAAAAAGTTTGTCTATGTGTTCATTGATAACTATAAAATAAGTTATCGATAATATTTTAAGATAAACTATTAGAGCGTGGTGAAAAATAGCCCATTTTGGCTCATAAATTGCTTATATCTAAAATGGCCATAGGTGCTTTTTAGACACCACAACTGAAGTGTACACTATGAATGTGTGCTGTGCAGGTGTGTCAGCAGGTGTGTGTGGGTGTACCTGTCCTCTCCACCCAGTCGTTCTCTCTGGTGGGTGGAGCTGGGCCCCCAGGTGCGGCCTTTCTTCTTATTAGCTGCCAGGTCCTCCTTTTTGCACACGGCACTGCGACCCCAAGTCTTACTACCATCACTGGGCGTCACTATAGAACACAATTCAGCATTAGAATATCCACACACACACGCACACACACACACACACACACGCATGCACACACACCACACACACACACACACACACACACACACACACACACACTCTAGGACTGACACACACTACACTATTACTGCATGCATCTGTACCCATTTTCCAGTATTAGTCCGTGCCCCATAGTCTCAGTGTTCCTCTGGCTAAGTCTTAGCACTGTGCCTGGTCTCAATATTTCCCTGGGCCTCAGTGCTCCAGTAGTCCCTGTGCCCTGGTCTCAGTGTTTCTGTCCGCCAGTCTTAGTTTCTCTGTGTATCTGTTCGTTTTTGCACAGCGTACGAAATGCCCTTTCTTCCCCCCCCCCATCCTCCTTCACACACACACAGACTCACAGCGTATGGCCCTCAGTCGCGGTATGATACCGGGGCTGGCGGGCGGGGTGGTGCTTCTCAGTGCCCTGAGGCTTCCTCTTATCCACACTGGGGGAAGCCTGCACCGTGATCTTGTGCTCAAATCCTGCAGGAAGGGTTAGGGTTAGAGAGAGTAAGAGGAGGGTTAGGGTTTGGACTTGAGAGAGTGAGAGGGAGGGGTCTAATCAGATGGTCTGCTCCATATCAGTAACAGAGAAAGCTTTAGGGGGCTGCTGGGTGGCTCATCCTGTTAAGACACTGTTCTAGTGCATAGATGGGCCCCGCAGTCTGGTATAGAATCCGGACTGTGTCTGTGCCGATTGTGGCCTGCAGCCCCACAGGGAGTTGTACGATTGGCTGTGGTGTCACCCAGCAATCCAGGGAATAGGAGGGTCTTAGTCGGGCAGGATGACAGCGTCTTACTCTGCACCAGTGAACCCTGTTGGTCAGTTGGGTGGTTAAGTGCCGTCCTCCGATGTCTGTACGAGCCTGACGTGCAGAGTGATAAGAAGCGGTGGCTGACATCACACTCTTCAGAGGAGAGCATGTGCTTGTCCACCGTCTCCCAAATGGACAACTAAGGGTATGATGAGTGTTGCGGTGTGAGAATGATTGGTTACTATAGAGCAGGGGTGTCCATCTTATCTGAAAAGAGTACAGGTTTTTGTTTTAGCCCAGCACTAACTGACACCTGATTCTACTCATCTGAAGACTGAAGAGTGTGATTAGTTAATTAGTTGAATCAGGTGTCATAGTCCTAGTAGTCCTCATAGTCCATAGTCATACTCTAGAGCAGGGGTGTCAAACTCATTCCATCGAGGGCCGAGTGTATGCAGGTTTTTGTTCCAACCGTGCCCTACACCAGCTGATTTCACTAATTAGCTCAGCTCTTCAACCAAGGAGGTGAACTAATTAGTGGGAATCAGCTGGTGTAGAGCATGGTTAGAACAAAAACTTGCATACACTCGGCCCTCGATGGAATGAGTTTGACACCCCTGCTCTAGAGAATCTATGACAGGGGTGGCCAACCCTAGTACTACAGAGCTGCAGGGTCTGCTGGTTTTTGTTGTTACTGGACACTTAATTCTTCAATTAAAGCAGTGGATTGCACAGTTTACTCACCTCACCTGGTTTCTTGGTCTAAAGTGTTTGTTGTATATTAATGTGAAAACAAAAACCAAAAAGCCCTACGGCTCCCCAGGACCAGGGTTGGCCACCCCTGATCTATGATATAAGGCGGGAAGTGAGCACAGTTCCCCTCTCCACCCACCAGAGGGCAGACTGATGCGGTTTGCTGTCGCGGCCCAGCTTGAGTAGCCTGCTCTTCTTGAAGTGGCCCTTGCGCTTCTTGACACGCGGCTTCTCCTGGTACATCTGGTGGATGATGATATTGAGCTCGCGCTCCACAATGTCGATCTCCCTCTCCGCCAGCTCCTGCTCCCTTCGTCGAAGCTGTTCCTCCTGCTCACCGCTGCTCCTCAGCTGCCCGCGCCAGCGCCTCCTCCCAGGATCTCAGCTCCTGAGGAGAGGAGAGGAGAGGAGATGAATGCACGCCAGGAAGCAGGGGTGAGAAACGTAAGGCGAATACATACAAAGAGAAAGACCTAAAACTAGCTAAAGCTGTGGAGTTCGGTAATCTTATAGAAGAGGCTTTAGTGCACAGGTCACACCAGCAGAGACAAAACAGAAATCTTAGACCAAATGTGCCAAAAACCTTGTCGCAAGGCAATAGGTTCTCCAAGCCCTTTCTGTTCTGGGAGTACAAGGGAAATTAAGACAGTAATTATTTGATTCAGAGGCTTTTGGGAATTTGGGAAGAAATTAAATTTTCTTTCTTTCTCTTTGGTGCCGAGGCCACTGAGAGTAGTGAGGACCCGGCTAACAGAGAGGGGTGTTAAAGTCCCCTCTCCACTGCTGGGCCAGCTGGGCCCCCATGGCTCCCACAGACACCTTCATCCCTTCATCCCCTCTGACCTTCTCCTTGGCCCGCAGCTCGTCGAACATCTGCTGGATCTCCACACGCCAGTCCTCCTGCAGCAGGTGGAAGGACTCCAGGGGCATCTGGAACATGGCCGACTGCTCGATAGCCAGCAGCCTCTTCAGGATGCTCTCGAAAGTGGGACGTCCGTGTGGGTTTGGGCACCAGCACTCTGAAACCATGGGGAGGGGGGGTGGGGGGGAGCAAAGAAGGGGACATTAAGGAGGTAAAGAAATGGAGAGACGAAATGGATGTCAAGATTAGCGGCAACGCTTGACCCCGAGAGATCAGCGATGTCGTTCAGTGAGAAAGGGGGGGCGGTTGGTTATTCATTAAAAGAAGTTCCCGCCTCCCCCCTCCTTCACCAACTGACAAGAGAAAAAACACACAGCTCCTGAAATAATGTCCAGCTCTGTTCAAGAGTTCCTTTAACTGCTGGACAATTCTGACCTGCGTCCACACATATTGCATATAAGGGTTCTACATTGAGGACCTGTCTCTTGGGGCACCAGGCTGGCAGAGGGTCGTACCTTCCAGCAGGCGGGCAAAGGCCTCAGGGCAGGTAGATGGGATGGGCAGGGTCAGCTTACTCATGGCCACGCCATACGCCACCGCCAGGGCATCAATCTCCCGGTACGGCACCTCACCTGTCAGCAGTTCCCATAGTAACACGCCAAAACTGTTTGAGGGGGGTGGGGGGAGGAAGGGAGTTAGATTCCTGTGCCTTGCACACCTTGACAGGTGTACCACTGAACTACTGAACACAAAGCACACCCATGAAACTGATATACTAATGATATACAAACAGTATGCACACAAAACTGGTGCAGTGTGTAGACCTGTGCAACTGCATCCTAGTACCATGTGCCATCTGCCCACTCTGGCTTAGGTACTGGTCTCCCAGATGGCCTATGTCACCTACGTCATCTACACCCAGCTTTTCTGTACAGTCCCGGAAGGTCGCGTACATCTGAAATTTGTCCAGTTTTCTGGATGTCCCTTGAGTGTAATTTATTTTTAATTCACGAGGAATGTTGTGGGAACAGTCTGGGATGTTACTCATTTTTATTCTGGTTAAAAGAGTTTGGACATTTATCGGGAAAGTTGGGCAATGTTCAATGGAGCCTGGCAGCTGGCAGTTCAATACTAGCATTTGAAAACATTCATAACATTAGTATCCTCATGTATCTATGTGACTAGATTATAACCGGGGTATTCTGTCAGAAATCAATCACTTTCTAACCTCACCCTTTTAGATTTGAACACATTTTTTGATACATGTTGCTACCCTATATGAGAGAAATGTGGTTTGATTAACCACAATGACCAACCATTCAGGAGACAGGGGCCTCAAAGTTAACCCCACATTGGACCCCCCACCCTATTTAAAGACACAGATATCTTCTTCAAAAATAAACATAACAGTTATCAAGGCTATCCACCTTTTCAGTACTTTTGGTTCCAAAAATAAATAAATATGCAAATTAGGTGATTTTTTGTCCCGTTAAAACTTAATTTGCAAAAAAGTGCAAAAACTCAGATTTTTTTTCATTTAGGTAGACACATATCTTTACATCTCCCGAAGTGGTGGGGTAGGTCAGTCTAACACATGAATCCTTAATGTTGCCTATGTTTTTCTTTTTCACCTCAATATTACTTCAGTTTTCCCATTTTTTTATCATCACATGACTGAAAAACATTCAGGTATATTAATGTGTTAACATAAGGTATATTTAAAATTGGCAATAAGGATGGAGATAAGCAAATAGGACTTAAATCACTGAGAGAAACATGATGGGCTCTAAAAAAATAAAGCATGGTGAAAAAATACTACTGGTCACATTTGTGGGCACAATTGCCAATTTTCACTGCCTCAAAAAGTTGCCTGTGTACTATGACCTTAATGACTGTGAAGACAATGGCAATCATCTTTAATGGAATTAAAGTAAGATCCCAGCCACATATCCCTGTTGGGAACAAATAGAGTTATAAAAAATAAGAAAAATAAATAAAGAATGCATAAACTAGGACAGCGTTGTGTTAATTTATGGCAAAAACTGGAATAGAAGGGGTATAGGTGTTAAAATGCCCATGATGACTAAGCTAGACCGCCGCACTTAGTCACCACCTAAGCCTCTTTTTGAGCCAGGAAAAACCCTGATTCCCATGCTTTTAAATATTCCACCTGTCTTATCATAAATCTGTAGTTTATTCCATAGCCTTTCCATAGAACTGTTGTTCTGTTCGTCCTCCGGGTATGTCTCTCCTTATATGGAGCTTGGGCGATTTTGTTGACATGTTTGCGTTTGACTACGAGTCTCTGAAAGTAGCCTTGGAACGTTAAATCTCTGTTCCTGTTCGCCTCGTTACATTCCTCTTTATGGAGAGGTAGGGCGTTTATTTTCTACTAATCTTGCTTTGGTCCTTTTAGCCGGGTAAATGTCCGGTGCAGCCTGTCCTGTCCGTTCCTTTCGGTACCTTTCTCCGTACATGGAGTTTTTTTTTGACGATTTTGTTCGGAACTGTTGTTCTGTTTCGTCTTTCGGTACACTTCCTATAGGGAAGATTGGGCGATGTTGTGGACATGTTTGTGTGTGACTGCGAGTCTGAGAGTAGCCTTGGAACGTTGGATCTGTTCCTTTTCGCCTCCTCATATTCTATCGTATTATTTTGCAGTGTTTGTTGACTGTTTTATTTTTGCCATTACGCTACTCGCCCGTTCTTATGCGTCTCATTACCGAGACAGGGCGCGTATTATTTCTGGCTACTGAGAGAAACCGTGTCCTTGCGCTTCTACTTATTGGCGTGTGACAGTGAGCCGGTTAAGTAGCGTCGGTAGGCTTGTTTGTTGTTTTGTTCTCCCTCCCTTAACTGCGGGGTATCCCGCCTTAGTGGCCTTACGGCTTAATGAATCCCCTTGCTGCATTTGGCTCCTCCTACCTCACACGTCACGCCGCCATTACAGGAACGAGACATCTGCACAGGCATGACAGATAGTGTATTACACTGCCATTATATTGAGTTGGCCATATACTCTCCAATGGGGGGTGTCCTGTTGAACTAGAATTTATTATGAGCAGAATTTATACATGTACTCAGCCAGTTGTAAGTAATGGTGTCCTTTGGAATTGTTATAAGCTGTAGTAATAAGCTTTCACTGTTGGCTTGTGTTGTCACCAATTCACTCTTGCATAACTATATATTTATCATAGCATTGTTCAATAAAGTGAAATCTTGGACACCATACTTATACTGGAGTTCAACTGATATTTACGGATAATTATTGTAAGCTAAAGCTATTTCTGTTGACTGCTTATGTTTCAACACTGTGTTAAATATTGATGTTCAATTGTTGAGTCACTGCTGTTCTTTGCGCTTGTGTTACACCTTACCTGATAATAACTGAATATTATTAGTTGATTGTAGACCTTGTTATTGCCTCTATAGTGTTTATCATTATTTATCTCTGTAGCTAGTACTGTTCTTGTAAACCTAATGAATTGAACTTAACTTGTGTATTTTGCATTGTTTGTTGCTCTGGATACGAGAGCCCGTTGAATAAATAGAATATCTTTAAAAATATATATGTATTTTACCATCATGGCCTTGTAAATCCCTGCAGATAATGGAATCTGCCAAAGAAACAGCAATATAACCAATCTGTCTGTCCGTCTGTCAGTATCACATAGCCCCCACCTCCAGACATCGCTGCTTTTGGAGAAACAGTAATATACAGTGAGCACCATAATTCATTGGACAGTAACACATTTTTTGTTATTTTGGATCTGTACTCTAAAATATTGGACAGTTTAACATAATGTAGAATAAAGTAATCTTTTTTTTTTTTTAATATTTGGTCACATATCCTTTGCATACCATGACTTCCTGATGTCTGTGACCCAACAATATCAAAAGACTCTTGATATCTTATTTTCTGGTATGCCTACCAGCGATACTATAACCTCTCTGCATTTGAATGGATCTCTATGGGAATTGGGTGGTGATACTAGATTTAGCTGTAAATTACACTGGAACAGTATGGAACACATGGTTGGCTAAATGGCTCTAAGTCATCAAGGGTCTCACGTATCAAACAAGCCTTAAACCATCACTCTGCTGCCAGATATGCAGTAGATATGGATGGATAACTTGAAGGGTTTCTTCTCCTGACTTATTTTTCCATAGAGTTCAATTGGAAAATTTGTCAGGAAAAACACTTAAGTGATCCATCCATATCTACTGTATATCTGGCAGCAGACTGATGGTATGAGGCTCATTTGATACCTCAGACCCTTGATGACTTACAGCCATTTCGCCAACCATGTATTCAGTAGTGTTCCAGAATAATTTACAGCTAAATCTAGTCCCACACCCCAATTCCCATAGAGATCCATTCAAATGCAGAGAAGTTATAGTATCAGTATCGCTTGTAAGAGTACCAGAAAATAAGATATCAAGAGACTTTTGATGTTGTTGGGTCACAGACATCAGGAAGTCATGGCATACAAAAGATATGCAACCAAATATAAAAAATGATTATTTTATTCTACATTATGTTAAACTGTCCAATATTTTTTGATGCCAGAAAATGGGGGGGGACTATGTACAAAAAGTTATATAATTTCTAAACGGTTCATCCGATATGGATGAAAATACCCTCAAATTAAAGCTGACAATCTGTACTTCAACCTCATTGTCATTGCCTTGCAAACTCAAAGTGCTAGAGTACAGAACCAAAATAACAAAAAATGTGTCACTGTCCAATGAATTATGGTGCTCACTGTAAGTAATCTGTCCATCTCACCTCCAGACGTGGCTGCTCTTGGAGAAACAGTAATATAAGCAATCTGTCTGTCTGTCTGTCTGTCTGTTAGTCTCACCTCCAGACGTCACTGCTCTTGGAGAAGAGGGACAGCTTGATGACCTCTGGTGCCATCCAGGCATAGGTTCCCGCCGCGCTCATCTTGGTGGTGCGGTGCCACTCCCGCGCCAGCCCGAAATCCGTGATCTTTAGCGTCCTCCAGCACAGGTCCTCCCTCTCCGCCTGCTCCAGGATCAGAACTGTGGGGGAGGTTAGGTGGGGGGGGGGGTGTAGAGCAGGAAAATTACAGAAGGAAAAAAGTACTTAGAAAAACTGTTGTCTAATACTGTACATAAAAAAATAAAAAAACAGCAGGAATACTTGACCTCCAGTAATGTTAGCCTATGGGAGTGCTCCCTCCAGTAATGTTAGCCTATGGGAGTGCTTCCTCCAGTAATGTTAGCCTATGGGAGTGCTCCTTCCAGTAATGTTAGCCTATGGGAGTGCTCCTTCCAGTAATGTTAGCCTATGGGAGTGCTCCCTCCAGTAATGTTAGCCTATGGGAGTGCTCCTTCCAGTAATGTTAGTCCATGGGAGTGCTCCCTCCAGTAATGTTAGCCTATGGGAGTGCTCCCTTCAGTAATGTTAGCCTATGGGAGTGCTCCCTCCAGTAATGTTAGCCTATGGGAGTGCTCCCTCCAGTAATGTTGGCCTATGGGAGTGCTCTTTTGTTTGAGTCTATTTAGCAATTTGCCATTTTTTAACAAACCTTTTGGTTTTACTGCACAGGTTCTTCTCCAGTTTTGTATTTTCATAATGAGAAAATAAAATAGTATTTAAAATGTGTGCCCCCCTGGCAGAACAGGCTCCAAATGGTACTGCCCCTTCCTATTTTCAGAAAGTGATCACACCGTACACTTGGTAAAGTTAAAAATCTGGTAAAGGGGTAAAAATCTGAAGTAAAATTGTTCAAAGAAAATAAATTTAAGTGTGCCAATAATTGTGACGTCTTTATCAGACTAAAAAATATTTTGTCTGCGCAATGGTATCACAATAGCCAGAAGTGCGACACTTCCACTAGTCCCATTAGCCAGGAGTGTGACAGTTCTGCTAGTCCCATTAGCCAGGAGTGCGACACTTCCACTAGCCCCGTCAGCCATGAGTGCGACACTAGCCCCATCAGCCAGGAGTGCGACACTAGCCCCATCAGCCAGGAGTGCAACACTTCCACTAGCCCCGTCAGCCAGGAGTGCGACACTAGCCCCGTCAGCCAGGAGTGCGACACTAGCCCCATCAGCCAGGAGTGTGACACTTCCGCTAGTCCCATTAGCCAGGAGTGTGACACTTCCGCTAGTCCCATTAGCCAGGAGTGTGACACTTCCACGAGCCCCATTAGCCAGGAGTGCGACACTTCCGCTAGTCCCATTAGCCAGGAGTGTGACACTTCCGCTAGTCCCATTAGCCAGGAGTGCAACACTTCCACTAGCCCCGTCAGCCAGGAGTGCGACACTAGCCCCATCAGCCAGGAGTGTGACACTTCCGCTAGTCCCATTAGCCAGGAGTGTGACACTTCCGCTAGTCCCATTAGCCAGGAGTGTGACACTTCCGCTAGTCCCATTAGCCAGGAGTGCGACACTTCCGCTAGTCCCATTAGCCAGGAGTGCAACACTTCCGCTAGTCCCATTAGCCAGGAGTGTGACACTTCCGCTAGTCCCATTAGCCAGGAGTGCGACACTAGCCCCGTCAGCCAGGAGTGCGACACTAGCCCCATCAGCCAGGAGTGTGACACTTCCGCTAGTCCCATTAGCCAGGAGTGCGACACTTCCGCTAGTCCCATTAGCCAGGAGTGCAACACTTCCGCTAGTCCCATTAGCCAGGAGTGTGACACTTCCGCTAGTCCCATTAGCCAGGAGTGTGACACTTCCACTAGCCCCGTCAGCCAGGAGTGCGACAGGCAGTGGCGTCACTAGACCCCATTTACTGGGGCATGTGCCCCAGTAAAGCTTTGCTGTGCCCCAGTAAAATGATTAAGTAAAATATAATCTCTCGACAGATTATGCATTAATATACCAACGTTAGAAGAAGGCAGGTTAGTTGAAATCCAACATATTGTTAGTTAGTTATTAGTTATAGTAAGTTATGAAGAACGAGGATTTAGGAGGTTAAAGTTAAAGCAAATAACGTTATCTAGCTGAATTGTCTACAGCTAAATTAAGCTAACCTTAGCTAACGTTAGTTAAGATAGCTAATGTTAGCTAGCTTGCTAAATTGTCAGTTAGCTACTACTGGTATTGGCAGTTTGCAACAACTTAGCTGCGACGGTGACTCTTAATACTGTAATAAGAGTCGCCGTCGCAGCTAACAACAACTAGCTAACTTAGCTACTTTAGCTAGCAAATGGGATAATTCCTGCTGCATAAACATAAACATATTTAACGTTAGTCATAAATTGGCAGTTTATTAGTCCAAATGGTTACAAGCAGTCGCAACATTCTGTTCTTTCCCAGATATGGACATACGAAGATTTTTTTCTGGAGGAGGTAACGTTAGAGAACAAGTGAGGGAAGGTAATGCAGGTAACGTTAGCTACCCATCAACATATTACCGATGTTTGACTGTAACAGTTAGATTTGCTTAACAACGTTAACGTTATTGAAGACAGGCAGTCAAGCGAGTTAATTACAGTAATTTTATGTTCAAATAAACATGGTACATGGTCATAGGCGCCGAGTATGGGGGGGCAACGGGTCTTTTGCCCCCCCAATCTATATTTTGGAGGGGCATTGCCCCCTCAATTTTCAGTAATTTCAATATAAAGATGCAAGCGCATGTACTTCAATCAAGAGCGTTGCCCTTTTAAGTATTCATAGAGCGTTGCTGATTTGAAAGGAATGTGTAGCCTAACTCTAACTTTTTATTTTTTTATTTGTCCAAGTGCTGCGTGCTGGCTAGATGGAAAGGTAGCCACCACCACGCATTAGCTGAACATTTTCTTCCATCCAGCCAAAATCAGCAGCTATGCACTTATTTGCTTTTGTGGCATGTATTCAACATTTTGAGACTACTGTAGCTATTACAGCATTTTGGAGATGAAATGTGCCATTATAAATAAAACATCATACATTTGAGTGAATGTGTGTGTGTGTGTGTGTGTGTGTGTGTGTGTGTGTGTGTGTGTGTGTGTGTGTGTGTGTGTGTGTGTGTGTGTGTGTGTGTGTGTGTTAATCACCATTAAACTCATAATTAATCAGCATATATTTAATTTAAGCAATATCACACGAGAGGGAGGTCCTATATCGATTACATCAGCCCGGCTGTTGCGTCATAGGCACGACGCAAAGCCGATGGACCAGCACAGTCGTGCTGATATGGAGCCCCAGTGGTGGGGGCCTGTGCCCCAGTAGTGCCTAAAGTCTAGTGACAAAGATATTTATCGGGTGTGTAGTGGACACATCCCTCTGTGATATGTTGTGGTTGTTTTAAGTTTTTAGAATCCTTCGTCCATCCCTTTAAAAATATTACATTGTATTGAATATGCAAACCTATATAGAACACGTTGTAGCCAAACTTTGAGACGATTAGCATCCTCAGCAGAACTCTAAAACTGGACTGCTTACATTTTCTATGCAATCGGACCGACTGCCATTGCAAACCCCCAGCGGCATGGCCATTATTAACCAACTATATAGACTTCATCATCATCTCGACTGTCCGCCGAGTGCGCTAGCCTACCTGGGAAAAGAATGGCTTAAACGGAATGGTGCTTTTCTTAAACGCTCAGTCACGGCCTTTAAGTGAAACACGAAGGTTTCTGGTATAGCAGGATAAAATGTATGCGTGCGCCAAATGTTCTCATTTGTGCGACACGTTATAAACACGTTATATATTCCCCCAGGGAAAAATAAAGTTGATTCTATTTTATTCTTATAGAGCTCGGGAAGCGCTTGGGTGGTTGCTATAGCAACCGCACCGGCCGCCATGTTGGGAGTATGATATAGCGTTAGCCAAGTATAGTCTATATAATGTAGGCTTTACTAGAAAATAAAGTGTAACTTTAGCTAACTAAAAAACACGCAAAATGAAAAAAACTGAAAAAGGAAGAGCGACAGATAAAATACCATATTGAAAAATTGCCGGTTGATGCCAAAAAACGTTATATAGCTAGAAAAAATAAGCACAATCAACAATGTCGATCCATATGAACTGCCGGCTAAGCACTGGACTTGGGATTTGCTGCCTCCACTCATCTACCTTGACATAGTGAACAATCTCGTTTATGGCCTGCCTACACTATGCAGGAATTTAAGTCATTGGAAGCGCACAAACAGTTCACTAATGGCTGGGTCCAAGAGCTATCAACAAGTCGGCCAACTGTTTCAGCGAAAGTTGCTTTTCTTTACTTTGCTAGCTATCGTTAACGTTACTTTAGCCTACTCAACTACTGACGCATACCAACAACATAGGTGTCAACCCATACAGTTTTCCCGTATAAAACACGGCTTTTCAAAGGTAGGCTATCCGGGCGTTTAAGGTTATGATACGGGAAATCTACTCTAATAGGCTACGTTTTTTCCCCAAACGTTTTCCAACATAATTAATTCAATCGCAGCAATCACATTTTCTTTCTCCTTTTCTTTAGGGTCAGTAATGTGGGGTGTCTCTGTGACTGTTCAACTGTTTTAAAATGAGCACCTTGCTGAATTTGTAGCCTATGTAGCTACACAGTCATTATTATGTAAAAAGCTTGAATCAGACAAATAACTGGTGGCTAGTGATTTTAATATAGGAATAGATAGATAATGTTCTATACGGTTTTTGGTGAATTTATACAGTTTTGTCCTATGCAAGTTGTTTCCATCACGTCTCCGGTGTCTGTGTAGCCTAGTACTACTGCGGTAGATGAGTAACTGTTGGACCCAGCCATTCGTTAACTGTTCGTGCGCTTCCGAGGTACCGGCTGCTGAAGGCATTCTCTGCCCGCCTCCCGTCGTAGGCTGAGATGCGTCCCTATCCCTGACTGGCCCCTGCATTACACACAATCTGGCTGATTTACCTGAAAATGTTGTAGCGATCCGTCAGAATCAATACACACACAGTTAACGTTACAGATCTGCGAATAAACGGTTTATTTAACGCGTTTGTTTACTAAAGAAACCCGCTCTTTTTAATGGAAACGGGAAGAAGATTAGTGAATTACTTGACTCAGACACGGGTCCAGAGGGAGAGTATACTCCCAACTTGGCGGCTGGTCTAGAATGCAACGCTTGTGACGTCAGCTTTCCGAACTCTATTGAAGTGACGTCACAAAAGAAAGGTAAGAATGATACATAATAATATGCTTCGATGCTATTTTTGGAACACGTCACAGTACCGTGAAGGGGTATCTGCTATAAATTAAATGAATTTTACAGCGTTTTTGGAGAAGTTAGGAGATCAGAGATAAATCAGAAGAAAGAAGAACGACAAACGACAAACGAAGAAACTATCTACGTATCTATTTTCCCTTTGAAAGTAAGTAGCCTATTTAACTGTGTAGTTGGGAGAGGAAATCGTAAGCTACAAAAACCGTTAATAAGTTAATTTAAAAAAAATCTAGCTGAACCATCTGCTTTATTTTGCTATCCCTAATCAGAGTTGGGGTACTGCAATAATATTAGTTTTTCGGGTAACGTGGTAATATAACGCATTATATATAAATGCGTGTAATAATGTTAGTTTACATTTTCGAAAT
The DNA here is from genome assembly GCA_029718625.1 of Synaphobranchus kaupii. Lineage (NCBI taxonomy): Eukaryota > Metazoa > Chordata > Actinopteri > Anguilliformes > Synaphobranchidae > Synaphobranchus > Synaphobranchus kaupii. Next base: position 42,016,995 of record CM056378.1, read on the forward strand.
TAGCAACGCGTTACTCAACCTAATATTGTAGGCTATGTTTCATGCTGCGTTTGATATGCTAATGCTATTTATTACGAAGAACTCTCCAATCGATTAATAATCGAGTGTGAAAGCCCTATATATCATTTGATTAGCTTTTCATATTTGTCAATGTCGTTTTAAAAGCAACATTTTGAACACCCTGTTACTACATTTATATTGTCAATTGAAACGAGCTGAATACGCTTAAGAAGGTTAATTAAAAAGGCTATTTTCCATAGGTTTTGTCTGTTGAATTAGTCAGTCAACTCTAATGTAACAAAAGTGCAAAGCATTGTGAGAATGCAAGAACGAATACGGGTATACTTTTATTTTATCGGTTGCTATAGGCCTACTGGCTAGGAAGGTGATACATTTTTCAATCGTTTTGGAAAACAATCTACAATATATTTCAACAACATTTTATAATGAATACGTAGCCTAAGGTTAAATGGTCCTAATAATCATACTTCTGAAAGGGGAATAATTTAACACTGATTTAAGTGATTTTATGACGCAAAGTATAAAATTTAGTAACGCAAATTAATATAACGGGTAATATAACGCATTAACTTAATTGGAAAGTAATATAGTAATATAACGCTTTACTTTTAAAAAAAGTAACTAATATGTAATATATTTACAATTTTCAAGTAACGCCCCCAAATATACACACATCGGACTCCCCATTACAAAAAGCTAGTTTTGCTAAATAAAGCAGATGTTTCAGCTAGAAAACAATTACTAAAGAAGACCTCAGCCAAACGGAGTTGACAACATGTTCTATTTTCTCATTTCACAGCATTGCCAGGAAGTCAGGAAGGCATATTCACCTGCTCATGGAGGATTCGGAGGGAAATAAGGTATGTTTTAGCATGTGTGCTAAGGTTGGAAAGTACTATAAAATAAGGATTAGTGATACATTTGCAGCTTTGCCAAAGGCTACAATTATGCCAACAGATTTGAGAGCCTCAAAACTCCTTGATGCACAGCAAAAGGGGTTTTGACTGGTTTTCAAATGAATAAAAATACATCAGATTTGAACTCTGTTAGTAGAACAAAGTGGAAAGAAATTCCACACTGATCAGGAAAATCCTCATCCTCATTATGTATTCTTATGTTTGTAGGAGGGGCCATGCAGGGATGGGGCACAGAAGACTCCACAGGTGACGGAGGAGTGTGTGCTCCTAAGAAGGCTCCTGCTGGGGCTGGAGAAGATGGAGAGCCGGATGGACAGGATGGAGGAACACCTGAAGGAGATGACAGCCATGTTTTCCGGAGGGGAGGGGTGTTTGGCGCAGCCCCAGGTACAGGAGGAGGAGGAGAGAGGTAAAGGGAGAGAGGAAGAGGAGGTGGGGAATGAGAAAGCGGAGGAGGGAGGAGAGAAAGGAGTGGAGCAGAGAAAGGAGGAGAGAGAGAGAGTGGAGGAAGAGGAAAAAGGAGAGGTGAATGAGAAGAACGAGGAGGAGAAAGACAGTGGGAAGGGACGGAAGAAGGGGCGGAGTGTTTGGAAAATGATGAAGGTGAAGTGGCAGAGGAAGAGGAGGGGGGAGGAAGGAGGGAGAAAGGAGGAGGGGAAAAGGGACAAGGAGGACCCAGGGGAAGGGACGAGTGGGTCGGAGCCGGAGGGGAAGGAAGCAGATGAGGTTAGGGTTAATGTGAAGGAGAAGAAGACAAAGACTATGAAAGGGCTTTGGAGCAGTTTGAAAAGGAGGTGGCAGGGGAGACGGACAGAGGAGGTGCAGGAAGGAGAGAAAGAGAAAATAGTGGCAGCGCTGGTGCGGACAAGGACTGCACACGTCGTGGACCTGAACATCGTGTTCGGGCCACACGATAAAGTTGTGCAGTACCTTAGAAGACCAGCGCAAACACAGGACACAGGAAGAGAAAAGAAGGGTGGAAAATGAGAGAGAAAGAGAAAGGAGGAATGGGAAATGAAGAGAGAGAGAGAGAGAGAGAGAGAGAGAGAGAGAGAAAGGAGGTATGGAAAATGAAGAGAGAGAAAGGAGGGATGGAAATGAAAAGAGAGAAAGGAGGGATGGAAATGAAGAGAGAGAGAGAGAGGAGGGATGGAAATGAAGAGAGAGAAAGGAGAGATGGAAAATGAAGAGAAAGAAATGAGAGATGGAAATGAAGAAAGAGAAAGGAGGGATGGAAAATGAAGAGAGAGAAAGGGATGGAAATGAAGAGAGAGAAAGGAGGGATGGAAATTAAGAAATAGAAAGGAGGGATGGAAAATGAAGAAAGAGAAAGGAGGGATGGAAATGAAGAGAGAGAAAGGAGGGATGGAAATGAAGAAAGAGAAAGGAGAGATGGAAATGAAGAAAGAGAAAGCAGGGATGGAAATGAAGAGAGAGAAAGCAGGGATGGGAAGAAGAAAGAGAAAGGAGAGATGGAAATGAAGAAAGAGAAAGGAGGGATGGAAAATGAAGAGAGAGAAGAGAGAGAAAGCAGGGATGGAAAATGAAGAGACAAAGGAGGGATGGAAATGAAAAGAGAGAAAGGAGGGATGGAAATGAAGAGAGAGAGAGAGGAGGGATGGAAATGAAGAGAGAGAAAGGAGAGATGGAAAATGAAGAGAAAGAAATGAGAGATGGAAATTAAGAAAGAGAAAGAAGGGATGGAAAATGAAGACAGAGAAAGGGATGGAAATGAAGAGAGAGAAAGGAGGGATGGAAATGAAGAAAGAGAAAGAAGGGATGGAAATGAAGAAAGAGAAAGGAGGGATGTAAAATGAAGAAAGAGAAAGGAGGGATGGAAATGAAGAGAGAGAAAGGAGGGATGGAAATGAAGAAAGAGAAAGGAGAGATGGAAATGAAGAAAGAGAAAGCAGGGATGGAAATGAAGAGAGAGAAAGCAGGGATGGGAAGAAGAAAGAGAAAGGAGGGATGGAAATGAAGAGAGAGAAAGGAGAGATGGAAATGAAGAAAGAGAAAGGAGGGATGGAAATGAAGAGAGAAAGGAGGGATGGAAATGAAGAAAGAGAAAGGAGGGATGGAAATGAAGAGAGAGAAAGCAGGGATGGAAATGAAGAGAGAGAAAGGAGGGATGGAAATGAAGAAAGAGAAAGGAGGGATGGAAATGAAGAAAGAGAAAGGAGGGATGGAAATGAAGAGAGAGAAAGGAGGGATGGAAATGAAGAAAGAGAAAGAAGGGATGGCAATGAAGAAAGAGAAAGGAGGGATGGAAATGAAGAAAGAGAAAGGAGGGATGGAAATGAAGAAAGAGAAAGGAGGGATGGAAAATGAAGAGAGAGAAAGCAGGGATGGAAATGAAGAGAGACAAAGGAGGGATGGAAAATGAAGAGAGAGAAAGGAGGGATGGAAATGAAGAGAGAGAAAGGAGGGAGTCTGATGCCGTTTATTTTTGTTATATTTATTTTATTTTCTGTTAGTAGATTAGGTAGACATCTTCCCCTGTGTGTGTTTGTTATTTTGGCCTTGTCAACTCCTGAAGTTTTTCCCAATAAATTCCCAACAAATTGCATTTTACAGAGTTGTTTTCTCGCCTTCTTTCTCCTAGGCTAGATTGGTTTGGAGTGCTGAGACTTTCGGCTCTTAATTGTAGGCTACTGGCACGTGGTCCATCCGCCAAGTTACGGCTTGGTGGGGCATGCCCCATACCTATACAGCACCGAGAGTTTGGCACTTTTCAGGGTTTGTGGTACAGACGTAACCACAATGACCATAGACTCTCAGCCCTTAAAAAAATTTACTTCTGTATTTTCTGACCTCATGTAACCACACAGCATTCAGATACAACTTCACACATCGACACAATAAAGCCCCAAACTTGGGTTATTTTGCTGTTTTTCTCCTTCCTCTTTCGCTTCTTCTTCTTCTTCTTCCTATTTTTCCTGCCAAACTGCCTGCCTCCGTCGCGATGTTATCCAATGGGGAGAATTATTCTTTGAGGGTATGGTCCGTATACCTGCTCATCAAGCTTATCGCCCAATAAAAATGCTTCATACTGATGTTTATTAATGTTAATATAGCTAATGGCTTCATGCTTTCCAAGAAGCTGTTGTGGCCTAATGGTGAGAGTTGCTGTCTCTCACACAGAGGATTGTGGGTTAGAGCCCAGCAGGGCACATGCTTATTTTCCACAAAATCAATGTGCAACTGTTAAGTACTTTTACTTAAGAGTTCATTTATTATACTGTTATTATTTTCACATTAACACATGAATGTATTTTTATTGCAAAGGCAAAAGAGGTTTCCAATATTAACTGTTCAATGTTTCACTTGTATTTCACTTGTACTATATCACACCCTCCCCAAACCGGACGCTCGCTCTTGTCTGGTTTGGGGAGGGTGTTACGCTCTGCTCTTGCGGTCATGACTGACTGACTGTGGAAACTGAACCTCAACGTACCCTTGCCTCGGCCAACATTTATTTATTCATTAATTTCTTCACTTCAGCTCTGTTCACTTTATCCGTTTCACACATAACACAATGTCACCATAAAATTAACTACTAGGAAAATTAAGAATTTACGATAATAACCTACATTAAGAATTAATGATAGCCTCCTTTAAGCTGCAAGCCTTTAAGAGATCGGATTTATAAACCACCAATTCCCCAAACATATCTGATAAAAAAACAATAGCCTCTGAATGTGGCTCTAGTCTAGGCTACTCAGCAGATAATGTAGCTTACTGCAAACACTTTTAATTATAATAATAATAATAATAATAATAAGAAGAAGAAGAAGAAGAAGAATCTCTGATATGTACTTTCTTAGTAGTATCTATTGTTTTCTTTCTGGCTAAGATTCCTGGGAAATATGCATTGTCCAATTCAGCTTGTTAGCCAACGTTACTGTTGCCAGAGAAACATCAGGAAGCAGATACAAGCTAGGCTACTACAAAGCGAATCAACATGCCTTATAGCCTACATTCATTGCACTACAGAAAACTAAACTAAACCTAGCTGTCCGGTACCAAAACACGTCCCGCAGGTAACGTTCTACACTACCAGAAAAAACTAGCTCACTCGCTAGCTCGTAGCCCACACATGGAAGGTTGGAGTTACGCATCCGGCAATCCAGTGTTGAATAGCCTAACGTTAAATGTATTTCATAGAATATTAATAGCCCTATTTTAAAACTGTATTTTCATATTTTACTGATGCAAACTATTTAGGCTGTATGTCTTTCAGCTAGAATGTGTTTGCGTCTAGCCCATTGTGCATGCATGTCTCCATATAGACTTGGTTCATTAATTTACATGCTTCTTCATGATCCATAGCTCAGGTGGTGCTTTTCATTGTATTTCATTACACATTAAATACTGCTCATCTACAAACTCTTTTAATGTAATTGTGTGCTGTCTGTAATAGGATAACTGTTCTCATTCTTGTCAATAGAGTGCGTTATGGTTACGCGAATGCATGCATTTCTTTGGAATGCATGTCTCTCTCCGTGTTTATTAAACAGAAAAATTATTACACTATAGGGCATGTTTGAACAATTGTCTGCATCCACTGCTTTGGGTCTATGAAAGCACAGAATGAATAAAATGTATTATTATTATAATGTATTTATTGATTTCTATCAAAACCTGTGTGGTCCTACAGAGCATAGATATCCTTGTGTTCACAAAATTCTGTTTGCAAATATCATAAATACTATTATGTTAAAAAAATTGGTACTATTACTTATTTGCCACCATCTGACCCACAAACATGTCTGGATACGTTAGTAAAAACGCTATATGTACGCTATTTTCTAGGTAAAAATATTACTCATTTTTATCTGCATTTATTTATTCATCACCCCTTTCTGTATTGTGCATGATGTTTCTTGATATAAATGTCTGTTTGTGAATTGTAAAGAATTCTGTAGCAGCAGTTAACATTTAAAAACCTGTACATTTTCTCAAGTAAACTTGCCAACAAAGTACAACCATATCCTTTCTGTGTAATTATTGTAATCAACTGTTAAAAACATTCATTGAAATCATATGTTGTTCCATGAGGCACAATCTCTTCACATGCAACGATGAAGAAACACAGGGCCAAGTTGCATTAAATAATTTAGGAAAGTTTGGATAGCATTGCTTTGGAATAGAGCTAGTTTATTTAGTGTGAGCTACGATAGGCAACATTGTTAGTTGTAACTTGGCCACATTTTGATATCAAAATTTTGCAGATGAAATGTGCCATTATAAATAAAACATCATACATTTGAGTGAATGTGTGTGAGTGTGTGTGTGTGTGTGTGTTAATCACCATTAAACTCATAATTAATCAGCATATATTTAATTTAAGCAATATCACATGAGAGGGAGGTCCTATATCGATTACATCAGCCCGGCTGTTGCGTCATAGGCACGACGCAAAGCCGATGGACCAGCACAGTCGTGCTGATATGGAGCCCCAGTGGTGGGGGCCTGTGCCCCAGTAGTGCCTAAAGTCTAGTGACGCCCCTGGCGACAGGCCTGATAGCACTGATATCTGGGGATAACTGTGCTCTAAATCAGGGGTTTCAACCTTTCCTTATACGTATGTAAAAAAAACATTTTTAAAGAGTTTCATATAGAGACGGCGGGCCCGGGGGGAAGTAGGGGTTCAGAATTGCATCACAAACTGTACTTGATATTGCGATCATGGTCCAGGGGGCCGCGATTCTATCTGTGCATGTGCCAGCTGGCCAGGGACCCCCTACAGTACCATCAAGGCCCCCCTGTTGAATACACCATCTCTAAACTGAGATAATGTATGCTCAAATGTAGAGTCTAAAAACAGAAGCATCAGATGATTCACCTGCTCAGTCAGCACATTTTAAGAATTTCTTATAATAGAGGTGACAGGACTGTGCTCCTCCCTGTAATTAAGATCAGTTTGCACATACTAATCTCAGTAAAATGTGCAGTTGTCTCCACTGTACACAAGACTGGCTGATCAAACAAGGCAGACCTGACATGGATGTTGAGTGAAACTAATCCTCGAGCACCCCTACTGGTGAAACATTGTTACTGTAGCCGCTGCTCATGCAATCAGTAATATATTTTTCTTAAAGGCCTTAAAACTCAGCTTCAGATTGTCATGACGTGGTAATCTCCAAACACCATTGATGGGAACATTTTACTCCTTCCCAATCCATCAATCAATTAATGAAATGTTATTTATTTTGTGCATTTTTAAAATACTTTGTCACAATATACTTCACAGTATATCCTGGCCTTCACCCCCCACAAAGCAATCCAAAGGTGAGCCTGGAAAGGGAAAAACTCCCTGGAAGATGACGAAGCCGTGTCAGAGCATGCTAGCCGGCCTTTCCCTCTTACACTGCACAACCCCTAGATGTGAAGCTACAGTCTGAAACGTACAGTGCCCTCCACTATTATTGGCACCCCTGGTATAGATGAGTAAAAAGGGTTATAAGAAATTCACCGTTTGCTGAATTAGCTTAATGTCACACTGAAAAAATGGCAACCTTTAATTGACGTAAATTTATTATGAGAAAACAAAAATCCCTCATCAAGAAATAATTATTTTTTACAAAACCACGTGTGCCACAATTATTGGCACCCCTGCATTTATATATAGAATAAAGTAATCATTTTTAATATTTGGTCGCATATCCTTTGCATGCCATGACTTCCTGATGTCTGTGACCCAACAACATCAAAAGACTCTTGATATCTTATTTTCTGGTACTCTTACAAGCGATACTATAACGTCTCTGCATTTGAATGGATCTCTATGGGAATTGGGGGGTGGGACTAGATTTAGCTGTAAATTATGCTGGAACAGTATGGAATACATGGTTGGTAAAATGGCTGTATGTCATCAAGGGTCTGAGGTATCAAACGAGCCTCAAACCATCACTCTGCTGCCGGATATGCAGTAGATATGGATGGATCACTTTAGGGGTTGTTTCTCCTGACAAATTTTCCTATTGAACTCTATGGAAAAATAAGTCAGGAGAAGAAACCCTTCAAGTTATCCATCCATATCTATTGAATGTCTGGCAGCAGAGCGATGGTTTAAGGCTTGTTTGATACGTCAGACCCTTGATAACTTAGAGCCATTTTATATTTCAAAATTAAAATTTTTGCCTGCATTACTTTTTCATAAGGGTAGATCACAGAGACTCCAGTGTTTATCAAGCACTCACTGCGCTGTGATAAAATATTAATCAGACAGCAGCACGCTGGTTCCAAACATGCAGGGTCCCGTCAAGGTACAAGCGCTCCCCTGTGCCAAGTATCACTGGCCCGTAGTCAGCCTATGCTTACTGTTCAGCGGCCCTGTGAAATCCAGACTCTTTGCACACTTCAAATCAGGGTGTCTTTCACATCCAGTCAACTATCTCACCGATTCGTGCTACGAGGAGATAGCTTTCTTGATTGGTCTGTGTTGGACTGCAGCACAGTTGTGACTCCGCCCATTAAGGGGTTTGTTAAAGCTCCCTCTCTCATCACTGCCATTATCCCAACAGTAACGCAGCAGATGGGGCCGTTACTCAAGGCTAATGAGACCATTGGCCAGCATGTGGGCTACACCACAACGCTATAATGGCTGAGCAGTTCAACAGACGGGTGCTCCGAAGTGCAACTTGGACGATGGAAATAATTGATTTCTGTGGGGATTGCTTTCATGTTGAAGCCCACACAGTTTATAACCAAGTGAAATTGTTAGCGGGGTTATAAATGCTGACCAGCATCATTAACTGACCATGGGGGACATTGAGTCCTCCTTAGGAAGGGTGCCATTTTGGGCTTTGCAATATGAAGTCAGGTGTAGATGTGAAATGACTGACTTGTGTGAGTGTGTTTACTTATATCCTGGTGATGGTTTTCCCTTCAGTAGAATATGTAGAAAATCATATCAGAAGCTCTCAGTCAGAAGGTAAAAAACCAGCGGCAACAAAAACACCTCAAATACAGCTCAACCTTTCACAAGTACAAGCTCAATGTTTTCAGTGTCTTTACAAGGTCAGCATCTTTACAGTCACACAGAAAGCAAAGTCCACAGATAATTATTCCAGAAAACAGCTCTGTTTTACGATTCTGAGCAGTTATGAGCCAGCTAATCTCAGGATTAATCAAAAAACAACATATTTTTTAACAGGCCAAAAAGTACCTAGAAGATAATATTTAACTATTTACACATTTATCTTTCAGACTTTTCTACTGGTGGACTTTACACAAGAAAGGTCTGCGCCTCTAAACTTGCCAGTTATTGTTTGGCCGCATCCACATCATCAAATGCGACAATTAAAAGTTGAATAGTTTGAAATTTGGCGCGCTGCATGGCTAATTCATGTACAGCTTGTGTGTTTCAGAGATGTTTGGTTATAGAGAATGAAAGGCAGGTCATAATCGTGCGCTCTGTGCCTAAGGCTACTTTGGCGGCTCGGCCGTCATTGTCTGTGTTTGAGCCGGGAGCTTGCGAGCCCTGGCCGATAGTCTTCCGGTGCTGGCATGGCGCTTCCCGCTCTGTTTCCGCACAGGGGTCGGCTATGGAAAAGTTTGGAGTGTCAACAGGGCGGGTCGGGTTGGGGGAGGGTGTGTGTGTTTCCCCTTATCTCTGGGCGTATGCAAAAGGCACACAGGAGTCCACAGCCAGGCTTGTGTTTGAACAAGGCCGCACTGTTTGGCTGGCGTCAGGTGAGTTTTTCTGCTGCTGCTGCTGCACTGGATAACGCTAACCCCCATACGCAGCCAATCGGTTAGCAAGTCGCGTGTCAAGCTCACTGTTGCGGACGGTAATCATCATGGATCACAACGGGTCTTTTTATTGTCCCATGAAAAGCATCCGATTTCTCCCGACGAGTTCATTTTGAACTGATTTCGCCAACATACTGTCTCAAGTCACACATAACACACACACACAACCAATGTCACATGAGTTGTTTCTGAAAGAATAATGAAGGTGTATCAAAGTCTTTGGTTTGGCACACAGTAATAGGAAGCAGCACTTCTGTAGTAACTGAATTCTATCCAAATGCAAGGTTTGGCACCGGCCAGGACATATTATCTGTTCCAGGTGAGATGTTAGGGAAACACAACCCATATTTACTCTGACCCACCCCTTCTGAAGCATGCTGTTCTACAGCAGTGTAAATGTGCACATTTCGGCCCCCTTAGGTCCCAAAGTGCTGCTGACCCTGAAATATCTGCAGAAATGCGCTCCTACTATACTGTGCCTGATTGTAAATAGTCGAGAGAGGCAGAGTAAATTAGTGTTTTACAGTGTTTTTAGTCGTATTTCTGGAGACACCACACCAAAAACATCAGGCTCGGCTGCCGACCTGAAGATCTGGTGTACAGCACTGGAGATGACAGCAACGCTGCTGAGATATGATTAAGCATTGTTTGAAATACTCTCGGGCTATTATATTTTGTGCAGAATAAAGAAGAATAAAGACGTTTTGTATATATATTGTATGTGGGATTTGCTGGCCGCCTTTACTGTCAGTCTTGGTTCATTTGCTTTCGAAACACCTTGGACTCAGGTCAGGTAGAGCCGACCTTCAGCTAAGCTGTTTTATTGGAAATGTGTCTTTGTCGGTACTAGTGCGCAGTATCTTTGTGGTGACTTTGTTGACCATACCCAGCAGCATAGATAGGTTTGTTTGTGTTTCATGGCCACCTATTGCTGCATGACTGTGCTAATATACACACGGTGCGGTTAGCCTGTTGGTCTCTTAATATATTGTGATTGAATTTGACTTTTGGCATGAGATAAAAACAAAAAGACCCATATAATTTAGACCTGATTCTCATTTTTATGTAGTCAAGTGCATGATCAGCTGGGCCACTGTAATGTTGGGCAAAAAATTTGCAACTGGCCTGTGAGAGTCTATAAAGTGTAGTTGGCCCTAGCATAAAATATGACTGTGTGTGTGTGTGTGTTTTTTTAATGTCTGTGAAAGAAGGAAAAAGATAATAGCTGATTAAAGCCTTGTCCCAGTAAATCCAGGTAACCTCTCCTGCCCCCGGTGTCATTACCGGTCTCCCAGCGGCAGTGTCCTGAGCACCCGAGCCAGGCTGGGAGTTCCCCACAGGGAGCTGGCAGAGAGCCGTCCACGGTCGAGCTCATTTAGCCGGGAGCTATCGCGTGAGACCCAGTGACCCTGGAGGCCTTTGTCACCAAAGCAGCTTGTACACAGTCAGGGCTTTAGTGTGAACATGCACCTCCTCTACTCCTCCCATCTACCCCCCACCCTGTCTCTTCCTCTCTTGCTTATTCACTCAGGGTGCGTCCCAATACTCGAAAAATGCACCCTCCTTTCCTCCACTACCACCTCCTCTCTTCCGTGCCCCGGGAAACGGATCTCTGTGTTTTAATCTAATGTTGCTGATTACATCTTAATTACATAATAATGGTTACATATTAATTAATGTCTCAACGCAAACCGCAATGTCAGGTACATTGTATACTGTACATGCAAATACATGTACTCGAAACGTTCAGGCAGTTTTGCATATTTCCGGGTAGGAGAGGAGTGGTCGTGGGGGAGTGGAGGAAAGGAGGTGGGGAGTGAAGAATATTGGAACGCACCCCCTCTCTCCCTCCCTCACATCTTATATGACTATCTGACTCTCACCAAATAAATCAGAGAGGGAGAGAGAGAGAGAGAAGGATATAGATCATTCATAGGCCTTTGCTGAACGTGAAAATGTCCTTCAAAACTTCTGCTTGAGTGAATGGAGGAAGAATAGGGAAATGGTGAGGCCTGCCATCGCCCTCATCTCTCTCTCTCTCTCTCAAATTGGCTTTATTGATGTGACCACAAAAATGACAAAGTTTGAATGACCACATTCTCTTCAGATGGTAAGATGAAAAAACACAGGGCAACATTACATGAAATAATTTCGGAAACATTGGGCAGCACTGCTTTGGAATAGAGCTTGTACACCAGATCTGCAAAGATCTCCAGGGGGAAAAGGCTAACCACCCAGCTAAAGCCGCCTCTTGGCGACTGCAATGCTTCGTAAGAATTTTGCCTGTGTGTCCTACGATTGTCTACTTTGATCAGACTACTTTGATCAGACATTCTTATTGGCAGATGAGATGTTGTTATCCAATGGGGAGAATTATGCTTTGAGGGCATGGAGCATTTATGACAAAATCGGCAAAAATAACCCAAGTTTGGGGCTTTATTGTATGGATCTGTGAAATTGTATCTGAATTCTATGTGGTTACATGAGGTCAGAAAGTACAGAAGTTAATGTTTTTTAGGGTTGAGAGTCTATGGTCATTGTGGTTATTTCTGTAGGAAACCCTGAAAAGTGGCAAACTCTCTGTGCTGTATAGGTATGCGGCATGCCCCGCCAAACCGTAACTTGGCGGTTGACATACCTGCCATCCCATTTCCCTTTTGGAAATCCACAAAAGATTGAGAAAAACAGAAGGGGCTCTTTCCTTTATTTCTGCTCTTTGTCCGTTGATTGTATTGTACATGCAGCTCATCCGCTGCCTCTGTATCCCACAGCCTTTCAGTGTACAGAGCCTCAACACTCCGCTTAATTATATTTTCTCACGTATTTCTCACAATTATATCCAAGTTGGCCCAGCGGGACGTCTCTCTCAGGCTGGAAAAACCTTTCATGCGGCCGGGTTTTCATCACAGAAATGGGAGCAGAGTATCTTGCCCAAGGGGTCCATTTCTGCATACCCCCCCCCCCCCCCCCCCACACACACACACACATCACCCCATCACTAGCCCTCTGGGGCCTGAGCTGACATTGCCATTGTGTTGGTCTAAACACGAACCTCATCTTTTATGTCAAGCGTCCTTTATTCTAGTTTTTACCGTGCACCGTTTTTAGCTTGTACCGCAGTAATGCAATGCATCGCAGTGTTTGTGTGAGGACATCATGAGAGAAATCTGTGACTGATGTCAACATTACAGCTCTCAAATCACAGCAACTATGTTAGTCAACTGCGCTCTTTCGGGGGGAAAAGTAGCACAGAACTGTATTTTTACCTTCTTCTTAACTGGACTATCTGCTACACATTTCTCTTACTGCAAAGGAGAGCAAATCCACAGACAAGAAATTCATAGTAAGAAGTGGACCGTTATCTTTTTAAAAATGACCTTGAAAAAACACTGCAAAAAGAGCAAGAGCATTTCCAACGGGTGGGTAGGGAAGTAACTGCATGGATATGTAGGTGTTCTGTCACGTGGAATCGCAAATTTAAAAACCATTCAGTAATAGGAAGGCAGCACAACTGGCATGCCTCATCATATTGCTCCATTTGCTAGTGAACACTTAGCATTGGATGACCTTTTGTATGCTTTTAGTTTCCCTTTTTACATAGAGCATTTTAAATGATTGAGAATGAGAATGACAGCTAACAGCATGCTATATTTTGCAGCAATGGGTGTACTTTCCTGTAAACAGGTCACTTTAACCATTAATAGTGGGGACATCTTCTTTGCGCTCAGTGTTTCTACGGTACAAAAAAAGCCACACGGACCTGAAAATCACCTCAGCATGACTTTATCATCAGATGCTATTAATGGTGATAACACCACCTGATTGATATCCCTGCACTTCACATTTCAGTGTGATCGAAGCCGCTGAATAATGCAACGTAAGTGCTTGTGTCGCTGAGACAAGCCAGGCCATGCGACGCAGCGGGAGCCGGGCCATGCGACGCAGCGGGAGTCGGGCCATGCGACCCAGCGGGAGCCAGCCATGGGTTGCAGCGGGAGCCAGCCATGGGATGCAGCGGGAGCCAGCCATGGGATGCAGCGGGAGCCGGGCCGTGCAACGCATTGGGAGATGGGTCTTGCGGCGCAACGGAAGCCCGGCCATGCGACTGGGAGGTACAGGAGCAACTCAGAAGCACAGCGGTCAATTACTGGGTCAGACAGCAACAGGGTGCAAAAGAGACACCAACCACCAGCCAAATGCTGGTAAAATTTTAATTGTGGCTGGTAAGATTTTTACTCCAGCAGCCACTTTGACCAGTAACCAACCAGGTTGCGTTATATTGTAAAAGGTAATGTGGCCGGTAAAATATTGAAAATGGCTGGTGATTTTTAAAATCCACAAGCCACTCTGTGAAAAAGTACATTTCATACCCTGGACAGCAAGGTCATGCAGGCCTAAATGTTCAGCACTCGGACATCGGGACACGCTAATACACTGGGGTTCAGCGACTCACCCCTCCCCCTCCCACTCACCAACCATCCCGCTTCCCCCCCCAACACACCCCCCTTCCAACCAGTGCCTGGGGAGATTCACACTATCACTGCAGCAGTCCCCTCACACCCCGCCCCCGCCACCAAACCCTCTTTCACATCCCAGCTCTCACCCAGACAGGAGGAGATGTGTGAGTGTGGCGTGTGAGAGAGAGAAATATTCTCTCTCTTTCTCTAATCAGCTCCTCTGTAGCAGTTTTCCCTATTGATCGCCCCAGCACTTAAGATCTCCAGAGTGACACATCAGCACACAGGAGAAATCGATAAATCTGACCAACCCTACACATTTCACCCAGGAAACTCACCTGAACATGATTCTATAACCCCCCCCCCATGTAATTTCACGTGTAAGCCAGTTTTCACAGTAGAGAATTATTTTTCTTTTAGCAACGGTAGGGTGAGCACAGACAGTGTTGGCAATAGCGCCGCTGACAGCAAGACAGTGGGCAGTCTTGTACAGATATTTATAGCTAGCTGCTCGCCTGATTTTTTTTTCACAGTGCTAATGAGCTATGTGTACATGTTTGAACAGGCTAATCAAATTGTTAACCAAAAGTAAGGTGGTTCATAAACAGATAGCTCTGAAGGTAACATCAATTTGTTTTTCACATTTTTGTCAGCCCAACATTGTTTGCTCATGTCTGATTGAAATTTTGGGTATTGGCACCTGTCAGCTTTGCTTGATTAGTGGTGTATTTCTACCACACACAGTCAATGTGAAGGTCCAGATGGAGTGAACTTTGCCACATGTCCCCAACCAGGCTACTTAGCTGTAGCCTCCAGTATGACTTGTCTGTACATTCATTTCATTGAAACGACTTGTTCAGGAATATTTGGTAATATCTGAGGCATCTTTTTAAAAAATTAAAGTTGTGAAACTACACAACATTTATCTGAAATAATGTTATTTATTTAAACACTGTATATGTACGATTACACATATATTTTGAGGCATTCTATATCATAAAATCTATTCATATAGAATAGACCTTGTGTGTAAAAATTGCACATTTGAGAAATAATATATATAGTTCACAACGCAATTCATTTATATTTATTTTTTTTATTTTTTATTTACCGTGTATCAACGATTATATTTATTCATACGAGCATTTTGGCATCATTTTTGGTGAAAGTTTTCCATCAAAATGAGAAATTCCACAGAGCGATTCATAATTGAATCCAGAAACTCTTCAAGGAGTTTCACTCAAGTTCATCCATAGCTGCTAATATAATATATTTTTTTAGCTGCTAACATAATAGAGATCCTCTTCGTTGGCCCTGGCATATCTCCTATTATGCCAGTGGTTTGATGAAATTTATACCTACACTTTGATGTGGGAATTTTTTTCTTTTTTCACATCAGGCTTCTATCATAACAACATTCACATTTCTTTCCTCCTCAAGGCTAAGAACCTGGCCATATATCAAATTTATCTTTACATGTGAAGGTATATATTTTTATCATGCTTGCACCATTCTTGTTCCATAGTTTTTGTTCAGGCTATTTGGAATGCAAACCACCAAGTCCAGGAAATGTGCATAAGCATTTGCCTGCACTGAGATGAAGGGCACAGGATGACTGTGAGATACGCTTCTGACCATGACAGTGCTGGACACGTCTCACACACACACACACACACACACACACACACACACACACACACACACACACACACACACACACACATACGCACGCACACAAACAGACATACACACACACACACACGCACATACAACACACATGCACAAACACATGCCTCTCCTGCCCCTTCTCCTCAAAACAACGGAAATATTACGAACTGTAGTAATTTTTACGTACTGACTTTCACAACCAAACAGGAATCTGACGCAAAAAAATGTTAAGAACATAATACCTAAGTGTGACTGCCGTAGGCCATTATATACGCTTAAAAGTGAAATAATCTGTCTGTAAACAATTGTTGGAAAAATTACTTGTGTCATGCACAAAGTAGATGTCCTCACTGACTTGCCAACACTATAGTTTGCTAACATGAAATCTGTGGAGTGGTTAAAAATGAGTTTTAATGACTTCAAGTGTATGTAAACATCCGACTTCAACTGTAGGCCTAAACAACATAAAACCTCGACGAGGGTGTTAGTATGAAAACTGCGCAACATAACAAAAAGGTACGGGGAAACGGATGCACTTAAAAGTTTGATTGGCACTACTGCATTTCTAGGCATGCAAGAGCTGGCATTCAGGGGAATAATGAAAGAATTCTGATATTTTTTTGATGTGTCAGGTGGGTGGGATGCGCAGTGTTTGTTTGTGTTTGTGGAGACTAAAATGTCACGGTTCAACTTCACTGAAAATGTCATTGCTCAAACTAGTAGCGGCGGGAGGATTTAAATCGTGGGTGTGCCAAGTTAATTAAGATTGAGGCTGTGTCTGAATCAGAGCCTTATCTACTGTATCATGTGTCCTGATACAGTACTAGAATGTTCTACTAGAATGTCAACAGCCAATGAACGAGCGCACAACAAACGCAACGAAAAAACGTTTGAAATGATCCATACTTCCATAGCCTTGGAAACCTGTAGAAATCGTGTGATGTGCGACCCCCAACTAATTCTCTGTCCTCCCCAAATCGCCTAGTGTGTGCTGTATCGCACAGCGATTTTAAAAAAAATGTTAGATGTGAGCTGCTCTCCTTGGACGGGATTTTGGAAAGATTTAAAAGTTGTGAGTTTGGCTTTAGTCTAATTTTTCTCAACTTTTAGGGGTTATTTAGGGGTGATTTTCGCAAATTCTTTCTTGTGTGGAGGACCCCCAACAAACCTCCACATAATTACTTCTCAAACATATTTCTGTCCACCCCTGTTCCTACACCCACCAGCCACCAATGCTAGCCAGGCCTACAGAACACCCATGAAAAAACACAAACCCTTTTAGTTGGCGAACCAACCTAAATATCTCAGTGACCCCCAGTGAAAGTAGTCTAGAACCGGGCCTGAGGCAAACACTCTCACAAACACACATGCGTGCACGTGCACACATAAACACACTCTCAAACACACACACACACACACACAGACCTTGCGTCTCAAACCCAGGTCCCTATAAATCCAGTGCAACCCGATGCAGAGAGAGCAGGAAGTACCCGTGCCCCTGTGCCATTACCACTTCCTGTCTGAGATGTGCTTGATCCACTGCACTGCCAGGCCTCCCACTCACTCAATCCACCGTGAGTCACCGCCCTCCCACCCCTCACTGCTCACACACTTCCTGCTAATCCATCTGTGCAGAGCCACTTATCTGCTTTACCGCATGTGATGCCCCCCTGGCCTCCCCCAGACATTAAGGGCTAAGGGCCTAGGGCAGGAACCAATCAGCTCATTCATACCGCACATGCTGATCTTAATTAGCCAATGAGAGTTTGGACGTTGACTGAGTGGAGGTACCCCCCCCCCCCCCCCACCACCACCACCACCTCCATATTGGAGCTCCGGTATGTAGGTGGACTGCCTGGATTATTTCTGTAGATACGCATAATACAGCTGTACCGAAAAAGGTTTTCACAGCGTTTCAGCAACACTGTGGCAGTGTTGGGAGAGCGTCGGAGGCTGGAGGCCTCTCTGTTTCTGCTTGTCTTGCACCGGCCGGCGCGGGATACCCCCCCCCCCCCCCCCCCTCCCAGGATCCCAGTAAACCCCTGCCACCCTTGCTCCACTGTCCCACGTGCTCTAGCGCCCAGCTGGGTTAAACAATGCTCCTCTTACAGGACACTTGCCAGTTGCCACGTGTCAGACACACCAAACTGCAGAACAGGGTCATGCTGGAAAACATACATGTACCGTGTGTGCTACACTGTCTAAATCTGCACGACTGCCTTATCACACACTCTGTATAGAATAATGTGTTCGTGTTTGGCTTTACTGCTCCTTGTTTTGACAGGGTAACAGTGAGTTGCGGTACTTTGTTGTGTTGTGTGTGTGTGCGTGCGTGCGTGCGTCGCTGCTGCTATGCGACTGGCCATTGATCTGTGACACGTGTCACTGTTTAAGCTGAGAGAGACACTGAGCTGCCCCAGTCACTGTACGTGTGGTGGGTACTGCAGTACCACCCTCCATTGTGTAACACCATGATGTAGCATGATGGCCCAACTGCATTTTTGTACAGTGAGAGGCAAGTCAGCGGGGCTGCCTGGCAACTGGCTGGTGTGTTCTGATGCACCATGGGTAATGTAGTTCTGAGATAGATCCAGTGTTTTCCTGGGACTGTGCTGTGGAGTCATGCTTTGTACTAACACAGGATCATGCTCTGACCACACAGTTCATTGGCAGCTATTGGTGTCATCTGTTATCTCATTATTGATCTCAGTGGATACACTGTGTGTAGGTGTGCATATGGGGGGCACACGTATGTGTGTGTGTGTGGCTGCTGCTATGCGACTGACCATTGATCTGTGTCACTGTTTAAGCTGAGACACTGAGCTGCCCCAGTCAATGCCAACTACCCAGAATTCCCAGCAGCGCACCGATCCCTGCCCTGATGCATTTTTCAGGGGTGCATCAATTACTTATGACAACGGTAACTAAGGAGGTGGTAGAAACAGCTGTGCTTTCAGCCGGCCCAAAAGAGACGGAGCCGTTATGTTCGCCAGTCCCCCCACCGCCGGAGCACACGTCCCAGGATACCCAGCAGGTCACACCTGGGTCAAATAATTACTCAGCATGTTTAACCCCTTACACACCAGCGAAATTCATGCAGCACGCTGACAACGATGGCACATTCCCTTCTGTGTTTACTTTCTGTCTCTCTGTCCACGGTACAAGGTCTACAGTATGTCTCTCTTTCTCCCTCTCTCTCGCTCACCTCTCCCGCCCCCCCTCTCTCTGTCTTGCTTTATCTTCCTCCCTCTCGCCCTCTCTCTTTCCCTCCCTCCCTCTCTCTCTTTCTGTTTCTCTGTCCACGCTACAAGGTCTACAGTATGTCTCTTTCTCCCTCTCTCTCTCACGGCCCCTCTCTGTCTTGCTCTCTCTCCCTCCCTCTTGCTCTCTCCCTCTCTTTCCCTCCCTCTCTCTCCCTCCCTCTCTCTCCCTCTCTCTTTCTGTTTATCTGTCCATGGTACAAGGTCTAGAGTATTTCTCTCTCTCCCCTGTCTCTCTCGGTCTTGCTCTTTCTCCCCCTCTCGCACTCTCTTTCATCCCTCCTTCCCTCTCTCTCTCTCTGTCCCTCCCTCTCTCCCTCCCCCCCCCCCTCTGTCTTGCTCTCTCTCCCGCTCTCCCACTCCCTTTTCATCCCTCCCTCCCTCTCTCCCTCTCCCCCCCTCTCTCTGTCTTGCTCCCCCCCCCCCCCCCCGTGACTCCTGTCATTGTCCATGTGCCCCTGTCTACAGCGGGGCGATAAAGAGGGTTATTGTTGCCAGTCCTGGTGCGCCCAGTACCACGACCCCCCCCCCCCCCCCCCCTCCATACCGTCTCTACCTGCTGCTGCGACGCATCACAGCCGCTCCCATGTCACTGAGAGGAAAACCAAAAAACAGGCATTGTAGGTTCGATTCCAGGCAGGACACTGCCGTTGTACCCTTGAGCAAGGTCCTTAACCTGAATTGCTTCAGTATATATCCAGTTGTCTAAATGGATAATATGCTAAAAAAATGCCTGTAATGCTGTGTAAGTCGCTCTGGATAAGAGCGTCTGCTAAATGCCTGTAATGTAATGTAACAGTGTGGACCCCTTCATAAAGTAGGACTGATCTGAAGTCACTTTACTCATCTGACTTGCCTTGCTTCTTTTCCTTCATATATATTTTTCTGAAGTTTATATTCATACACTAGAAATTCAAGTGAAGCACATTGAGGGCTGGCACAGGATTAGACTTCTGGTTACAATTTACAACTTATAAAATTTTATGGATTTTATGGATCAGCCGCAAAACCACACTGCTCACACGAACACTAACCCTAACACCCGAAGAGCTCGCCACTGATGTGATTTTTTTCCCCCAAGTTAATCGTGAAAGAAGCTAAATTCTCTGATGCTAAAGGTCTCAACCAGGGACACAGGGCTTCAGCATGTCGTAGCCAACACACGTCAATCACTCTCAGACAGCTGACAGCGCGAAAGGATGTTCAGCAATAAAGCCAAATGATTGTGGCCCCAGAGACATTTTAGAACCCAAAAATCAGCATTGATTAATCACGACCCCCACACACACACACACACACACCACACACCACTCAGTCTCTGGACAGCCCCAACGGGAGCAGAGTGAGGGGCCGTCTCCACGGAGACTGTCGCCGCATTCTGAAACGCCCTGTCACCCGAGCTACCGACGGAGATGACTGCGGGTCGTATCCCTCGCACTCCTTCATCATTAAGTGGTTTTCTGGAACAATCCGGGGAATGATTAATACCTTATTCGCCGCGCTCTCCTCCTCAGGAGCTGGCATGTCACACACTCAGGTGCCGTGAGTGGCGGTGAAAGGGGGGGGGGGGGCACTGAGACAAGCGAGATCGCGTTACCTGCTGCTGAGTCATGGCCCAGTTGCCGTGGGCTACGACGGAGCGCATAGCACAACACACCCCCAGCCCGGCTGACGCGTGTCTTTACTGAGGTGGGAATCGAGCGTGTGCTCCAGTGGCTGCACCCTTCAGCAGAGGCAAAGCATGCAAACAACCAGCCCCACAACATTCACTCCCAACCAAGAAGAGAGCAATATTGCTACTGTTATTATTAACCATCTCCATATTAATGGTAGTAGATGTAGTCACAGCAGCAGTAGTTCACTGTTATTTTCATTATTATGAGAAATACATTCAATGGCACATCTGCATAGAACACTGCAGGCCATTTTTCAATTAATTAATTACATTTAAATTCATTCATTTCCTTAATTGACTGAACTGAAATGGAATTGACCCCGAAGCCTGGATTCCACACACAGTGCTGATTCAAGTCACATGACCCCGGGCTGGGCTGTTTCCAGGGCGACCAAATCGCTGGACATTCCGTTGGGGGTAAGCACCCTCCTTCTGATACGGACATAATTGTTTCAAACAGCGAGTCGCCGGATCACCGTGGGA
Organism: Synaphobranchus kaupii; assembly: GCA_029718625.1. Taxonomy (NCBI): domain Eukaryota; kingdom Metazoa; phylum Chordata; class Actinopteri; order Anguilliformes; family Synaphobranchidae; genus Synaphobranchus; species Synaphobranchus kaupii. Next base: position 42,038,233 of record CM056378.1, read on the forward strand.
TGCCCATGTGTGTTTGTGTTAGTTTGTTTGTGTGTGTGTGTGTGTGTGTGTGTGTGTGCATGTGTGCGTGTGTGTGTATGTTGACAGTCACTAGGGGAGAAGGGGTTGGCAAGAGCCTGGCTCGTTGCTCGTTTCCCAGCCACCCAGGGGAGGTTATGGGGGGTGGCTGACTGGAACAGGACAGTGGGACTGGGGGTGGGGGGGGTGGGGGGGGGGGGGGGGGGGGGGGGGGGGGGGGGGGGGGGGGGGGGGGGGGGGTGGGTGTTATGCCCCCACCCCCTTGGGGTCTGGCTTGCTCCCTCATCATGGCTGTGGTTTTGAAAAGGAGACACCCGAAACCTGCGCACCTGTACAATGAACCTGAGTGTAACTTTAAACGCTGTTTTCTGTCTTCTAATGTTTAGATGTTACTTGGAATGGGAGGGGGGGGGGGGGTTATGGGTATATGGGCCAGCCTGTGGACCAACGTTTGTCCCACAGGGATCTTTTGCTGTGGCTCTCATCTGCTATTGGCAGAGAAAACGTTTGACAGTTTGAAGCTGACCATTTCCTCACCCCCCCCCCCCCCCTCCCAATAGGCACGTTCACCCACCAACTTCTAAGTTCTGCACGGTTGATGTTTCTGGCAAAGAAATCATCTGCATGACTCAACATCCCTGGTGTAGAGAGCTTCCCGGAGACAAAAGGACTTCTGCTTACAGTATTTCAGACGTTTTGATTTCTGCGGGGAAAAACATCTTCACCTTTTCTGCTGAGGCTTTTTTTGGGGGGGGGGGGGGGGGGGGGGGGGTCATGAGTTTTAGGGATGTCGGGGGACCATGGAGGAGAAGTTGCAAATTTGGGATAAACTGCTGTGGCAGGACAAATCTGTGGACTCTAAGACACTTTTTTAAAGCTCCAATTCAAACGCTCGGGGCTCAGCATCCAGCACCCCCACCCCCACCTCACTCCATCCACATCACCACTCAGCTTTTCAATACGTGGTCCGCAGTTGTCTTTGAGCACCGAGTAGCACAAAAGAACCAAAATAGCACAAGGTTCAGACAGAGCAGAGCTGCCATCCTCCGGGGGGTGGTGGGGGATTGGGATGAGAGGATGCGAATGACAGGAGGAAGACGGAGCAGCGCTGGGCCGGCGGGATCCTAAATCCTGCCCTGGATGGAGACACTGTGAAACCAGCAGCAGGAACAAGGCCACTGGACTCAATGGGATCTCTCTCTCTCCTCTCTCTCGGCACAAGCATGCTTTTGACAGTGCCCTTAATACAAGCTAGGAAAAGAACCTGACCGAGCACCACAAACGGCGAAAGAAAATCAGCTCCGACATTCCCCACAGGTCAGACTTCCAAAAACCACAACCCAGCCCTGCCAAAGGGGGCTGAAGTACCACACAGAGGGAGGGGGGGGGGGGGGGTACTCACTGTTGCTAGACTTCAGGTCCCTGTGAATGATGGGTACGATGGTGTGGTTGTGCAGGTAGTCCATGCCCGTGGCGATCTGCACGGCCCAGTTGACCAGCACCCTGGGTGGGACCTTCTTCCCGGCCAGTGCCCGGTTGAGGGCCCCGCCGCGGGCGTACTCCATGGACCAGGCACAGGTTGGGCTCCCTCAGGCACACCCCTCGCAGGGCGATGATGTTGGGGTGCCGCAGCATCCAGAAGAGCCTCGCCTCCTGCCGCACGCTCTCCGCCGTGGCGCTGATGTCCTCGTCCGGGTCCTGCCGCGCCGCCTTCACCGCCACCTCCTCTCCGCGCCACACCCCCCTGTAGACCTTCCCGAACCCGCCCGCCCCAATCACCTCCTCCACCCGCAGCTCCGCAAAATCGATCTCCAGCGGGCACTCGCCGCCCCCCACCAGGCCCTCGGGGGGCAGCTGCGGCTGGTAGGCGCCGTCGCGTCGCGTCACGTAGTTGCTGGGGAAGATTCCCACCTTGTCCTGGATCTTGCCCGTCCACCAGCCCTCGTCCCCGGACACCTTTGAGTCTTTGGAGAGCACCTCCAGCAGGTCCCCCCCCTCCGCAGCGTCAGTTCCTCGTCCGCTGTGGCTTCGTAGTCGAACACCACCGTCCAGAAGGGGTTAGCGCCGCCCTGGTGGAGGTGGTGCGGTGGGTGGGGGTGGGAGTCGGGAGAGCCGGAGGAGGACAGCGTGGACGAGTTCCAACTGCTGCCGTTCTCCGCCAGAGGTGGGCAGGGTGGCCGGACATCGCTTGGGGGAGGGGTGCACGAGGTGGAGGGGGGCAGGCAGCCCCCGCAGCTCGCGCAGGGCAATGGGGCGGCAGCGCCGCTCATTTTGCCGTAGGGGTCCATGGCGACCGTGGGCCCGCGGTTCTGCGGTGTGGGCTCAGAGGATGGTTTCAGGCCCTGTATCAAGGCATGCACAAAATCCATGCAGAACCCATCCACCAAGTCTAACCTTGCTAAAGGTGGGTGTGCGGGGAGATATCAATAACGAAATCAGCAGTTGCCCTGTTCCATTATTGTCACTGCTGTGGGGATAGTCACTGTTGCCGCTGGTGCACCCTGTATTATCATTTATGGGCAGTTTCCTGAGCGTACCGGTCCATCAGGAGACGACGTGCTTACTGTAAATCTATAGCTATCCGGGAGGGCAGCAGGGAAAGGCTTCCTGCTTTTTCCATTGTCTGTACCGCAAACAAGAGCCTACCGAGAACCTGCCTGTAAGTCTGTTGCAAGTTCAAGTTGTAATGCAAAAGCATAAATGCGTTACAGACAGCTCAAGTTGGCTTGCTATAAATAAATAAAGGAACGGACATTGAGTTTGCCACTGTCCAGAAGAGGAGTGGCCCTTTACTTTGAGTTTAGGCCTACAACTGAACCAACGTGGCGTTGCAGTCGTATGGGGCAGAGGCAGCGAACTATGTATTGTATTGCACGGACAGCATGCAGTAGTCCTTCACTGGCTGTCCGCAAGATCACCAAGTAGGCTGGTGTATATGTATTTTTCACTCCCCACAAGCCCTCCCTCGTGATTCCTTAGCTATAAGTGGTGGTGCGGGAGCAATAGGGCCAATTGCCTCAAGAAACGGCTACTTCACAATTGAATTAATTTACATAATTTGTTACTCTCCGCTGTGAGATATGCAATTTAAATTGATTGCAGTGTGCCAAACGCATAGCCTAGGCTACATTTATTATTTCAGGAGGCCCGCGCAAATCTGAGAACGAGGCCTATAGCAATAACAGTAAATTATGTCATATATGAAAGGTGTGGTCCTATTTTAGATGTACCTAAAGAAAATAATGATATTTAGGTTAACAATTGTGTGGCTTGTCTACACTGCCTGAAGCTAGTACCACAGCCTTGATTGACTCAATTTTGTTTTGGTTGTTCCAGCACCAAGTTGGGATAGCCTACTCTGGGTCAGTTGGCTAGTAGCCTACTGCATGCATCTTGCCCGAATACTGGCGACTTCACTGCAAAAACAGCAACGTCAGTCTTGTGAAACGACGAGTATCTCTTGAAGTGCTTTAGTCGGGCGTTATTGCCCCTGTTTGTCGCTTCCTTGGCTAAATCCTAATGATCAGGAAACGCATAAGCCTGTTTAATGCCTTTAAATAGCCGTTAAAGGAGCCCTAGCTAGCTAGTGCAGCAGTTCGGTTTCTAAATATCTTGCATTTGCATGATCAAAACAGCACTGATCGCTCATTCTGCATATCAGCCACAATGTAAGCTACGCTGCATGCGTTTGCTCCTTTTCCTGGAGCTATAGACATCGTAAGCAAATAGGTACACTGGAAAAACAGTGGGGTACCCGAACACACGAATCCCAATGTTTGCCCTTTAAAGTAAGCGGAAGGAATATAGGCTGTTTATCCAACGACAGCCGTGAAGTGCACCTAATATTTCAAATGGTTTCTTTGAGTTAGAATCATGTCCGAAATAAGCGCGCTAGCCACGGCAACGTTCTGCGAGCAGTCCCTCTTGCTGTCACCATAATCAATATGATCTAATTTAGTGTAGTTATGCCCATTACTATTTGCTGTGGCAAGATGTATTCTCATCCATTCCGTTCATCTATCAAGATAGCGCCATTGCACACATCATTGCCTTATATTCGTGTGCCTATCCTACGTTTACAGCCGCGCAAAGCAAGCTAGCCAGTTAGCTATAGCTACCCAAACCACGTAACGACAAGACGGATGCAAGTCTATTATCTGTATAGGAATGAGTAGCTATTATTTCTGTTCTTATCATCGATAGATCTTGATGGTGCGACGGCAGCGTCGACGGCAATGCAGGTACGAATCGCGACACATTAATGCACATTAGATGAAATCCACTTCGGAAATGTGTTCCCTTTGGTTGTAGCGAAGTCCGTGGGAGAAGAATCCACCATCTTCATTGTATTAAGGATAAAAAAGAATAGTTATTGACGACAAATGACAGACACTTATAATCCAATTGCGATGTTTTTCTGCAGTTTACGGACCACTCTTCAGATAGCCTAATAGAGATGACAGATATTTAAACTGTCATTATTTTAGTATGACATGTACGGTTTGCTAGGCTATATCATATCCATCTCATATCCTCATCGCATGGGCGTGTGAATATGTCCGAAGGTGTCCACTGTCTTTTTACAATAACAATGCAATAAACCTACCAATTAGAATACACAATGGGAGCTACTTCTTTAAGTCTTTCCCGTCGTGGTCATTCGATTGGCCATCTGTCCATTACGATCAAAAACATTTTCCCACACAAAGATATTCCATTCAGTGGACCGAGCTGTCAGTGGCTACGGCTGACTTTGTATCCAAATACACCGGCTGGACTCGGGGGTGGAGGACAGCGACGGCTGCTGGGAAGTGTAGTTACAGGAATCCGAAATATGCAGCAGCACACGTAGCCTAGGCTCCCTGGTACTGTCAACAAGGAGGACATTGCGTGCTACTCATAGGTGCGAATAAAAGGTTAGAGGTGCTATGTTTTGATCGGGCGGTGCAATTGTCACCAAATTACAAATTCCATTTCTTATTGTCGTGTTAATTCGATTAATCGCCACGCTTTTTTTAAGCAGCGAACACATCCACATCCACTGGTGCACAAAAACAGCACACCTGTCACTTCCTGCTGCTGAACTTCCGGATGTCACCTGTTACATTTACAAAGGAACAAATTCCAATTCTAACCGTGGCTGCGTTCGGATCCGAATTTTATTCTTTCTTCCTGTCATTCCCTTCCCTTGCTTCAAGGCCATTCAAGGGAATGACAGGAAGAAAGAATAAAATTCGGATCCGAACGCAGCTCGTGTAGCTACCCTACTGCTGAGTAGGTTACCTTTCAACATGGAGGGTTAGCGCATCTTTAAACCTTCTTGCTTTTTACACAGTGGGATTAAAAATACACAGATGCTTAAACAATTGCGTCCGTAGCCTTCATTGTTTTGCGTTTAAATGTAGACATCCTCCATCTTTTGAGAATCAAAGGTTTGTTTTGAAATCGAGAAACAGATGCAGTGAAACAGACATCGCCTACTGAGGGCTACAAGGGCACAAATAGCCAGATGCTGCTTTTTGGTTCGCTCATTTTGACTGCAGTAGCTTCCACTGATTGGCTGGCCATGTTGCGATCGGAGAAGAGGGAGAGAGAGAGAAACGCTAAAGGATGACGACGAGAAGTGTGTCCTGGGGCAACAAAAACTCAACACACAAAACCGTAATTTACATCTGGAGTGAGTGGATGTTGTGTTTTCACCCGGAGGTGTGTTGGCAAATATAATTTTCCCTTGCATTTCAGTGTAATTTGTGTACATTTTTTAGATAGGCTAACTGAAATGTCCGTTCTTCAAAGGTGGGTGTGATGAGTTGCATGTAGAGTGTGCGTGCGTGCGTGCATTGATCTGGAGGTAGCCTATGCCCATTGGGTTTGGGGGGTGGACATGTTAATTTCCCTTTATCGACTGTGTATTTCTGTCAATCCTGCTCTGTCAGTTGTGCCTGTCTCCCAGTCGGTGTCCTGCCTCTCTGGAGCTGCATGCATGGTGACACGGGAGCCCCTGCCAGCCCTGTCTGCCATCTGCTGAGATAATGGAGCCTGGTCTCTGTTTCCTTGCGTCCAGGCAGCTGCGGGCGCTGCGAGGGGCTGGGGACCAGGCAGGGACGGAGGGGGACTGGGGCTGAATGACCCTCTATTGTCTCCAGTACGAGGAAAATCACTGCCCATACCGAGGGAGGTTGTCCCAACCACTGTCTTTTTTTTGTTTGTTTGTTTGCTAAGAGTTTGCACATTTATGCATTTGCGTGTTTTTTTGTGCACTCGGCCGTGGGCTTGGGCAACTTTGAGAATGTGGCTTAAACATTCCCTACAAGACACAGGAAAGCGCACAAGATGCATGTAATGTTGTGATTTAGAGGCAATTTTGGAAAGATGAATGATCATTAATCAACAAATTGATCAATCAAAAGATCAACTGGAATTTAGGGGGGGGGGGGAGGTATGATGTACAGACAGGATCACATACAGTACATAAAACAAACAACACACTGATTCATAAACCTCACGACCATATCTCGTAAAAAAAAATATATATATAATTCATGAAAATGCCTGTTTCTACCTAGTAACAGTAAAAAAAATAGGGCCATATATAGCACATGTACAACAGAAATATTTTAAAAAGTGTGTTGTGCTTGATGCAAAAGTAGTATAGAACTGAAAAAACAGATAATATGACTGGAAAATATCAGGGCACAGTAGTGGTTCTGGAAGACCTTTGCTTTATCTGACTCTTAGAGACACTACACATCTAACAGATTATAAATAACGAGATGGCTCTGAAACTCCGCCAGGTGCATTTATTTATTTATTTATTTATTTAAACAATTTGTAAACAGGCAAGTTAATTGAGAACAAATTCTCACTTACAATAACAGCCCGGCCTGCATCAATGAAGTTGTTTGAGGATGAGCCCCGTGTGTAGCCCTCTCCCCTGATTCTAAATGTGTTATCTCAGCCAGCCAGAGGCAAAGAGATTCACATTTTTTGGCCAATCAAAAAGCAGGAGGGCACAAACTTGGGATGAACGTCTGCCTGAATTGGACACTAGAGAGGAAGGGCTTTGTACCATTCGCTATTAAAACATGAACGGCAGCAAATGCAAACTGTTCTAAAAACAAAAAATCTAAGCACAGTATCAGTGTTAAAACCTACACGTACAGTTGAAGTGGCAACATAAGCAGGTGGCTGGCCTTGTATTTTATATAATTTTGTTATTAAAGTATATTTAAAATTATACCAATAAAGTGATTGGAGTTAGATGTGAAAAGTGCAGGAACTAATTTACCACATTACATCTGTGGTTTGTAGAATCAGGTGCCTTCTTCAGCAGCCTGAAGTGGGGAGTGTGTGTGTATGTGTGTGTGTGTGTGTGTGGGGGGGGGGGGGGGGGGGGGGGGGGGGCATTAGGAAGTGATTCTTAGCTCCTCCAACAGGTGCTGAGGAAGAATAGGGCTGTGACCGAATATGATCCCTTCACCCCTTTGAGGGTGCATATTTGAGTCAATTTCCTCAAAATGTCTTTTGAGAGGGCAATTTTTTCTCACAAATGGGAGCACCCAGGATGAAACCCTTATTTTCGGGGGTTTTGTTGAGGGGATTCTGGGGCACACTCATCTGTCAATTTCAGGAAGTAAACCAGAAGTAAAAAATACAAATTGTAGTACAAGACATAGGCTACAGCGTATATACGTGTCTATGGTACAAGAGCGGGACATATTACAAACTACTTCCTCACTAGTTTGGAAAGAGTTTTGCAGGATTTCTTTAGCAAACTGCTAGCAATGTGAGGGGAGAGGGCACATAGTAGACATGGGTCTGAGTGGACAGGGGGCAGGGAACAGGGATCATATTTGGTCACAGCCTAGGTAACATGTCCATACCAAATCTTTTCACCACATCCTGAGAGGCAGAGAGCAAAAGAGTGAGAGAAAGAGAGAGAAAGATGCCACATTTTGTAGTGCTCTATCTAAGCTTGCATGTCAAGTCTTTGTTATCAGGCGGATGGAGAACTGTGCTATTTCAGGACTTTCCTCAAACATTGGAAAGATCCCATTTGCTCACTCAGTATCAGTTAGTAGCAATGATGCTCTTTGCTCTGAAATATAAATGCCCTTCAGTGGATACAGGATCACCTCTCGGACCCACAACCCCCTCCCGTCCCTTCGCCATATTAGCTATTGGATCCACTGCTGCCGGAGACTTCTAGAGAGTTCTTGCCATAGAAACAGTGGCGGTTATTAATTAGGGCAGAAAATCAGCATTTGCATACGTCACGTGGCGCTGTAATGGCGACGTAGTCCAGCTGTCTCTTGTGTTTGTGTTTGTTAATTTGAATGTATTTTGTTGTGTCAGGCTTTTGTCTTTTGTTTTTTTCATGCGCTGTGTGTCTGTTGTGGTACGGGGAAACGGGCTGGAGATTTTTTAGGGCACTCCTGCTGCTCGTTTTGATAATATTGACGAATTAGGTAGTCGGGATAAATTTGTTTGTGGTCGTCACCATGAAGATGCATTCGCAACATGCTCGGGAATGTTCGTTGGATCTGCAGCAACAAAGTTTACCATCACTCTTCACCGGAGTTGAAGATGTCGGGACTGATCCGGGAGTGCAGGCAATCTCCAAAAGGCAACCAGGGAAGGGAAGGAGAAGATAATGCGGGGGAGGAGTGAGGCGACGAGTGGGAAGGCTGACGCAGTTCGTTACAGAGACTGCAACACTGCGTGTATGGAGGAAAGTCATGGAGGTGGAGTTTGTGTGTTGGACTGCTTAATGACACTGGACATATCAGGACAGCGGGGGCCAATTTAATCATGGCTGTATTACACTTTAATTCACTTAATTAGTTTGATTAATGCAATGATTCTGAATGTCTTTATTTGATATGTTTGTTTGTGTGTTGTGGGTCTGCCCCACTGTCTATGTCTTTTTTGTTGATGCTGGTGGCTACAACTGAAGTTCCCTAAAGGGAAAATAAAAGTTATTCTATTCTATTCTATTCCATTCTATACTCTTGATCAAAGCCAGAGGTTTCATGATGCAAACGCTTCTGACCGTTTTTTCTTTCTTTCTGATGGCTACACTCCCTGGAGACTGAGAGCTGTGATACTGGAGGTATACCTGGAGCCAGCTGCTTGCTTTATCATTGAATTAGTCACTGGTCTGTGTGTCAACTGATTCATTTGTGAATCTTTGGGAGTTTTGGAACACCAGTCCGGCACACAGGAGTACAGGAGTACAGTACGGATGCTTCTCAAAAAAACACCTTTTCAGAAACTTCATGTCTCCTACCTGTCACCTAGTGCTGATTTTACTGATCACTGTTCAATGGTATGAGCACAGAAATGTTGCTCTTTGGCATCATATGACTACAGGGATCATACAATAACCCAGGGTTGAGGCTTTATAGTGTGGCTGTGTGAGGTTGTATGAGAATTCTGGGGGCACTCAGATAACCCCAAATCTTCAGACAGACTAGCTGACACTGCTTTCTTACTGAGAGGGGCAAAGAGGTAAGAGACAATGGGGCTGTCATGGTGCAGAGCAAAAGCACACCACTTCTGCCAAAAATCTGCTTTTCTTTGTCGGGACACCATTTTCAGATTATATTTCTTGATATAAAATCATTGTATTTAATAACAAATTATTGTATTTCGCCACCTTACAGTTCTCCAAGGTGTCTGAAAAAAAGTGCTACACAGACTGCCGTGTCCCACAGAATAGCTGCTTTTCAACTGATGTCACCTTTTGCATTTACGTCCATGCCACACCATGTGTGGACGTTCACATACACAAAGCACAGACATGTCCACATGCATGCAGTAGGTACAATGGGTGAAGCCCTTGCTGAGGATTGACTGCTTTTGTAGAAAAAAAAGATTTTGCTTTTGTACAACAGAATTCTTGGGGCACATACTGTATGCGCATACTCTTAACACTGCCTTTGCACACTTCACCATGTGACTTGTGCAGCGTTGTTCGGAGGAATAGGGGAGCAAAGGAGGACTGTGAATACTCTGTGAAGACTTACCTCTTCAAACTGTTCTTTGGCTCCCATAATTGAGATCTTTCCTAAAATGGGACAGTTCTCTATAACAGCCACTGATTGGTTTGTACTGTGCAGTGAACTGTGTAATGCTCCTGGATAGGTTATTTGAAGTCATTGTGACATGTGACGGTATTGCTTGCACATTTTTGTTATTTTTTATTTGTAAATTGCACTACTTTAAGTACACGAAAGTAAACAAGTAATGTTTAAAAGGGTGTGTCCTCTTTGGCAAAAACAAAAAAAAAACTGCCTTTTTCAGATGACAAACACATTTAAAAAACTGGCTAGGACATTTGTAAGTACATTGTTATGACACTGCAGTTGCCAGGGATTCCTTCTGAAATGAAGAGACTGAGAGTCAGCGGCAGGCACAATCAGAGCAGAGTACACTTTTCATCACTTGAAAGGAAATTAAGAATATGCAACGTTGTTTTGCATTTCTCTCACTGGTTTGTTTGGCGTTGCAATTAAAGAAAGGTGTTTTGTACTTCAGTTGACTTTAGTCAAAAAACAGAAATGTAAGCATACCAAATGAAAGCTCAAATAACAAATTATATTTACAAATGGGAGCTTACAGAAATTGAGATGTGGGGGATGCAGGAAGAAATAAAATAAAGTGAAAATCCAGACCAGAGGAACAGAACAGTCAACACAGCACTACACGAGGTCAAAGATCAAAGGTGAAAATGTATAGTGAGGGGAAACCCATGCCGGCTTAAGGAAAGTGCTCGATTGAAGAATGTCATTGAACATTGTGCAGATAAAATACATACATACGTGCAACTTGTGGATAGTTTAACACCTCCAATGAGATGCTGGTGAATATGTCCATTGTTATGCAGTATATGTCCTCGAAAGATTTCTCCATCTAATCTAACTCTAAAGTGGAGAGACCTGAGGAAAGATGGGGTTTTGTTATTGAGGAGATCATGGGAGCCATGCAAGGAAACATGCAGACTATAAAAAAGAAGGAGACACAATGGGAGGATTGAACCATGAACAGGTTGCACGTAACCAAGTGAACAGCTGGGATTGGGATCCAGTGTGTTCTTCATAAGGAAACTCCATAAGCCCCAAGGAAATCAGCCCCTGACTAACCCCTCTCCCAATATCAAAGTGAAACAGCTCTGACCTTTGCCACCAGTTCAGCAGCTGAACCAGGACACTGCTGCACACCACTTCATAGACCACACCCACCACTCTGCACCATTTTGTACAGATCAGACCTGAAATACCCAATGACAGGTTAGAACAGCTGGTGCCAGCAGTATTTTGCCTGATGTGGTTAACAGGCAAATATATTATTGTTATTATTATCATCAGCAGAGATTTTTCTACATTCAAGCTGCATGTATTAAAAGTGTGTGTGTGTGTGTGTGTGTGTGTGTGTGTGTGTGTGTGTGTGTGTGTGTGTGTGTGTGTGTGCGTGCGTGCGTGCGTGCGTGCGTGCGTGCGTGCGTGTGCGTGTGCGAGTGCGAGTGTGTGTGTGTGTGGGTGGGTGTGGCACGTACATTGGTGTAGCAGCAATAGTTCACATAAAATGGCAGGCAAGATTAGTAATGGTGATCGGTAATAGAATAATAACCTAGGTGTGAATACTTGCATGCGTAAAATGGTTAATGACAACAATTACGTACAATTAAACAATACACCACATTTCACCCTGTTTAATAAAAAAACTATGTATTCAATCACAATCATTAAGTGAAATGCGAGAGAAACATTATGCTTAAAAAAGACACATGCAAGACACGCCCCTCAACTGGATTGCGCTAAAAGAGCTCGTGCTTTACGCATGCATAAAAAGACGAATTGCAATCAGACTTGATCAAGTGTGGAGTCCTATGTCTGCATGTAGAGTAATTTAATTGTTATCACGCATAATAGAATAATTTAGCTACCAGTAATCGATGCCATATTGTCCAATGTCGTGACGTTACAAAATCGAATTCCCAGCGATAAGTAGCCTGTTACAGCATAGTTTCAGTTTCCGTGAAATAAATGTATTCTGGTATTTAATCAAGCAATTTAAGTCATACACGCCATTACGTTCTTCATCGTATATTCAGCTTGGAGGCTACTCAAATGCATTCACATGCTGTTGACCGCTTTGCGGCTGCATACTTACATGCAAGATGCAAAAAAACAAAATGTCATAAAAAGGCAGTGGTTGCTTTACTTAAAAATATGAAAAATCCTGTAGGATTATTTTTAAAATAAGTTTTTAAGAATAGCAAACAAAAGCTTTATATTCCAAAGCGTAATTAATTATTTCCACTTCAGTGTATACATGCCACCGCATGAGGGCGCCCTAAAACAATTGTAGATGTCTGCTGGTGAATCACTCACGTCTACAGCATTTGGTTTAGTGTAGTCTACACGTCTAGCTAATAAAAGAAAGGATAAGATAGCCTATCTAAATTAGTGGGCTCGGGTATGCAACACGATGCAGTGACATGATGCTTGACAAGATATAGCCTATGTCCTTTTAAAACGCCAAAATCTAATTTTAACTATTTTAAAAGCGATGTTTAGATAGCATAACGCCATAGACCATAAATATGTAGCATACATATAACTATTCAACGTGTAAAGAAAATGAAGGTTTTATAAACTTAAAACATGAAAACTAAATAAAATAGTTTAAATATTTGAAACGTAGACAGTATGCAATGCTAAATAATAGTTACACACTTTGTTAGCAATTTGATTTACTTAATAGCAGTGTACAGTCCTCCTTCTAAATGCGTACGAATAAACTACTGTGGAGATTAGGGGAATTATTTCAATGGCACGGAGAACAATTGCTGTCTATCGCGCAAAATGGGCAGTACAAGCAGCATGTTTGCACAGGCGCAGTGCGGTGAGTTGTGCGTGTGTGAGAGCGTGCAGCCGGGGCGCCGCGGTTTCGGTTGGTCAGGAACGAGGAGTAGCGACTAGCGATTGAAAGGGGGAGCTGCCTCAGTCAAGAGCAGCGGTTTGCGAGCGTCGGCAAACGATGAAACGAGATACTCCTCTAAAGGATTGCGACTCTTTCGAAAAGGGAATATAAGTTTTATTCTAAACCCGCAGGACCACTGTAAGGTAATACATACCCAAATAGTTCCTTTTCAAAACTACATTTTTGCAAATTCTCCGAAGCGGTAGCTAGCAAGCTAGCGAATTTGTTAGCGACGTTTTAAAGTCGCGAGTACGCTAGCTAGTTAGCTAGCTATCCAGCTAACCCAAACGCTCACACTCTCAAGCGAGCCACATAAGGTCCGTTTTCTCATTTACTGTACATGTTTCCACGCTAAATGTGCGTGTCGCTGTATGAAAAATGGTGGTTTTTGCAACTTTATTTTGTTAAATTGGTTTTCCCTTTCGATTACATTAGCCTTATTTATGTTTTATTAACTACATGGTACACTGTAGTCCTTCCTGATCCGCCGTAATATCAGTACGCACGCGCAGCGCTGTTGCGTATTCTGGGACTTTGTAGTTTTTACTTATTTAAAAGCACCTTACTGTCCAATACATTATTAACGTATAAACTACAAGTTCCATGCAATAATATCCCCCCCCCCCCCCCCCTCCTCATTTGTGAGGCTACTACTTGCTAAGGTAAATAACCTGCCAAAAACAGTAAGTTAGAAGTACTTGTGTGGGGTCTGGCGCGAGGGAGCAATTTAAGCGAAAAGTTTTTTTTACTCACGGAGGTTACTTTTGTACTGCATTTCTGTTTTGTTTTTTTCTTTTGCACATAAGTTGTAGTTCACAAAGGATCAAAACAGATTACACTACCGTACCTGTTAACATTCCGACTATCAATAACGGGTTCACTGAACACTGTCCACATGTATTCACTTAAATTGTAGAACATGTAGGTCAATTTAAATGTAGGCCTACTAGTTGATTACCAGCATGCTTGTGTTTGTATTTTTTTTTTTTAAAGAGAAAACGTGGCAAAAACAATGGCTTGTTGGGCTCTGATCTGCTGTGCTATGTTGCGGCATACTGAAATTATGCTCTCATTTTAACGGTGCTTATATTTAGAAGATCTGAATTCAAAGGTCCGCATGATGTACAGTATCAAGCAAAGTTGATTGTTTAATATTGCTGGAGTATTTATTTGTTTTCAATTATGAATTAAGGTACGTGTTAATTGTTTTAATTGTGTTCCTCATTCTTTTCAGTGAAGAACCAAAATTGACGTGTGGCACATCTTTAAAATCTTTGTCATGCTCGAGGCATAGAAGCTGACAAACGAGTTTTGGAAGCTCATGACAGGGATTGAGAGTGTGTGTGTGTGTGTGTGTGTCTGAGTTTGGCTGGGGCAGGGCGGGGGGGCGTGTTGTTATTGTGTGGAAGCGGCGGAGTGTCGTTACGTATTAGTCTAACTGCTATGCTTACGGCGCCGCAGGAAATAACACGTCACATATTAAAATAGGTCCCCCACGATTGAACACGGCAGGCGCGCGCTCCGTAGCATGCATTTCGTCCGTCCAGTCCATTTTGCGAGTAATTAGCCTACATTGTAATGGGAGCGGCACAGATGATGATAAAGCAAGTTAAGTCTAGGCCTGCATAAAAAGGAAAATCGCTGTATTGAGCAAGTTTAAAGTTATCATATGCAACAGCTGGAAGCAGTGGAAAGTGATTAAGTTAATTTCAAGTCCACAAGGTATTGCATCAATCTACTCCTTTTTTGTCTAGAAAATGTTTGCATGTTAAAGGCATTAATGTTGAATGCGCCCAAATGTTTCCTATACCACTTGTTGGGAAGGGCAGGTGTTTGGAGTTCATTCATCCATCTATAGGCCTATAGTCTATTTAACCTAGCCTTAGTGCTCAACACCAAACTCCATCTATAGGCCTATAGTCTATTTAACCTGGCCTTAGTGCTCAACACCAAACTCCATCTATAAGCCTATAGTCTATTTAACCTAGCCTTAGTGCTCAACACCAAACTCCATCTATAGGCCTATAGTCTATTTAACCTAGCCTTAGTGCTCAACACCAAACTCCATCTATAGGCCTATAGTCTATTTAACCTGGCCTTAGTGCTCAACACCAAACTCCATCTATAGACCTATAGTCTATTTAACCTGGCCTTAGTGCTCAACACCAAACTCCATCTATAGACCTATAGTCTATTTAACCTAGCCTTAGTGCTCAACACCAAACTCCATCTATAGACCTATAGTCTATTTAACCTAGCCTTAGTGCTCAACACCAAACTCCATCTATAGGCCTATAGTCTATTTAACCTAGCCTTAGTGCTCAACACCAAACTCCATCTATAGGCCTATAGTCTATTTAACCTAGCCTTAGTGCTCAACACCAAACTCCATCTATAGACCTATAGTCTATTTAACCTGGCCTTAGTGCTCAACACCAAACTCCATCTATAGGCCTATAGTCTATTTAACCTAACCTTAGTGCTCAACACCAAACTCCATTGGAAGTAAAAGTAGGAAACCAATAGAGAAGTGTATCTTCTGGTGGTTTTGAGGTTTATGTATGTATTTTTTATCTTGGCTGAAGTAAGTAGGCCTAAGTGATCATCTAGGAATATGACACAAAATACGCTTAAGCCAATTACAGGTAGACTGCAGGTTGCCTGTTGATAAATGGATGACTTCGCCAAGTCAAATCTTTTTGTTTGTCATCTTTAGACCCACTGGTTTATAAAAGTTGGACTGTAGCCTAATTTTATTGCCGCTTTTAAGCAAGTAAAGATTTAAATGCAAGTGAATTGATTCGGAAGGGAAATTTTCTGTAAGTTAAAGTAAGGGTTGGTCGCATGAGCGTTGTTTTATGGGCTAGGAAGAAACATTGTATGGAGTGACTTAGGCAAGGTCACGATACTGAACTGAACTGATCTCGCGCCTATCATGCTTTGCCTCGTGCTGTTGCATTTGGCATTCTTCTCGGTCTGGTGAACTGGTGTAAGGAATCATACACAAGTACTCTACCTGTGACAAAAAAATAAACATTTGGTCAAGGTCTTCCCCCATAAAAGGCGATTTTAAAGTAATACGAATCGCCATTCATATATATATAAAAATAAAAAAAAGATAAAATTATCGTAGCGTACGTAATTACATAAGCGTATCTGATATTAGCCCTCGCAATATCATTGTAAGTCCATCTGTTTTTAATTCTCACAGAAGAAAAGGACGGTTTTGCATTCGCTATGTCAGCTGCCAAATAAATATGCCTTTAGGGAAGGTGGAGTCTATTGTGCTTTGTACACTGTGCCATAGTTATCCACACCTTTCCTGGTGATTAATACAGCGGAATGAATAACTGACCAGTAAAATACACAAGGAGTGAGTGGTATATCCTCTGAGCTTTGTGGCGGTCGGGTCCAGCTGACCAATAAACATAAAATAAACTGACTCAAGTGCTTCCAGACCAGAGAGCGAGAATGACTGTTCTCCGATATTATGCCGACCTGGTCAAACTGCTTACAGTTTTAAAATGCAAGCCCTTCAAGTGCCAGAACTTAGTATTTCAGTAGCGTGTGTGCTCGTTGTCGTGATCTTTCTTCTTGTGTAATACGTTCTTGTCGAGTTCTGAAACCTATCAAGCAGCGAGTGCAGAGCTGATGTTTCCT
Source organism: Synaphobranchus kaupii (assembly GCA_029718625.1). Taxonomy (NCBI): domain Eukaryota; kingdom Metazoa; phylum Chordata; class Actinopteri; order Anguilliformes; family Synaphobranchidae; genus Synaphobranchus; species Synaphobranchus kaupii. The sequence goes on from CM056378.1 coordinate 42,054,898, forward strand.
GGTGGTCAAATGCTGGCTGTTGTTTTTAGAAATCGGGACTTACTGGGCCTTCCTTTGGTTCTGTTTTTTTTAGACCCGGTTTTACCTTGAAAAATCCCAAAAGTGAAATTACAAAGTGTAATATTCGGATCATGAGTTGTAATCAGGATCGATCTGGTGTGCCGCCCTGTTTCTGCATTTCGATGAATCGTGTTAAGATCACGTGTAATAAGATAATTCCACCGTGGAGGTGAGTTAGGCGGTAACAATGTCTAAGATGCTGTTTTGAATTTGGCATGGAGGGGAGGCGGAGCTAGTAATGCAAATGAGGAGGGAGCCCTCTTGGCTGCTGCGATCTTCGCCCCAGGATGGCTGGGCTTGTTTGGCCTGTGTAAATATAGCCTGTTGGTTTTAGCTGGAGGATAAACACAGATGTCAAGTAGGCTGGGGTTCCTCCTCGCCACAGGCCTCTCCCAGCATCACCCTACTGTATAAAGCGAGAGTGAGAGGTTGGGAATGAGAGGGAACAAGAAAATGGAGAGAGTGTGAGAGAAAGAGAGTAGACAAGGCTGGGGGGGATGCTTTAACTTGGTTTTACCATAAACCAATCTTTAAGAATTAGGCCTAGGGTTGCAAAGGGGGGATTTTCCAGGTAACTTTAGGTAATTTTCGGTCATTTTGGTAATTTTCCATCTCATGCCTGACCTTCCTGTTATGTTAGAATTGTACTGCTATTTGTGCTAAGGTGGTGTTACAGGTCAATATTACAGGTCTTTTTTTACATGTATTTCCTAATTCTCTAGGAAGTCATAAGGCGCTTACTGAAGAAAATCACCAAGATGAAACTATACAAAGGAAAAGTAATTTTGGGTCATATAGACCCTAACATAATGGTTAAACAAAACTAATAAAACGCAACAAGTTGAAGAAAACAATAAACAAGTAAAATGTGCTGAACGGGCCCAGGTCCTTTCTGGAGAGCAGGTTTCTGTGGCGTATGGTACCATCACTGCCATTGCACAGCACTTTAATCTAGATCAGGGGAAAGTTCTTGGAAGCTTGGCTAAATTTTTCCATCTGGAAGGCAGCCAAACACATCAAGGCATCAACCCGGTGTACCAACTGTAATCAACCAACTATAATTGTGAAGCCATGTCCCCTGTATTGCTTCAATTATTCTCCAGACCCCCCCCCCCCCCCCCCCCCCAACATCAGCTGCATAAAAGTGGAACTGGTCCCTGTGTGTGGAACACAAAAGAGAGTGTGCAACAGGCTGACAAACTAAATAGTTGAGAAATTGGAGGCTATTTGGTCAAACTTTAAACTATTTGAGCCCATCAAAGATGATACCACACAAATTGAATCTGAGAGGAGGATTGTCCAGATTCTTCATTCTCTTTCTGAAGATGAAGCTAGCTGTGGTTGAGATAAATAATTAGCCTAGGTCAGGCAAGTCAAGTTAAAATATTTAGTTTAACCTTATTTTAGCCAAAAGATAGTTATTTCTAATACATAGGCATATCTAATTTATCGTCTTCGATGAAAGGATTTATGTTTCCTTATATAATATGCTTTTTGAAAAAATGCATACAAATAAATGTGTTCAACTTCACATTGTGGTAAACCAACATCATGTTTGTTGACATTTCTTAAAAACCCATGGTTTTCTCCCTAACAATGTGTGAAAGGTATTTGCAGTGACCCCTCAAATAGGCCCAATACATAAAAAACCAAAGACATGCTTAGGATTTATTTATATTGTTAACTGTTTAAATTTCCAAAATTACTTAAAAATTTCTTAAAAAGGGGAATTTTCCCAGGAACTTTACAACCCTAGTGACAGGCAAGGCCAGCCTCCAGTGAATGAACCTCGTAATGCATCAGTACCCTCTATCAACCCTTTACTGCTGTGGCCTGTGTGTGTAGCATGCAGCGTCTTTACCGCCATGGCCTGTAGAGGCTGTGTTAATGTGTGTGTAGCGTGCAGCGTTTCTGACTGTAGAGGCCTGTAGAGGCTGTGTTAATGTGTGTGTAGCGTGCAGTGTTTCTGACTGTAGAGGCCTGTAGAGGCTGTGTTAATGTGTGTGTAGCGTGCAGTGTTTCTGACTGTAGAGGCCTGTAGAGGCTGTGTTAATGTGTGTGTAGCGTGCAGTGTTTCTGACTGTAGAGGCTGTTAATGTGTGTGTAGCGTGCAGCGTTTCTGACTGTAGAGGCCTGTAGAGGCTGTGTTAATGTGTGTGTAGCGTGCAGTGTTTCTGACTGTAGAGGACTGTAGAGGCTGTGTTAATGTGTGTGTAGCGTGCAGTGTTTCTGACTGTAGAGGACTGTAGGGGCTGTGTTAATGTGTGTGTAGCGTGCAGTGTTTCTGACTGTAGAGGCCTGTAGAGGCTGTGTTAATGTGCGTGTAGCGTGCAGTGTTTCTGACTGTAGAGGCCTGTAGGGGCTGTGTTAATGTGTGTGTAGCATGCAGTGTTTCTGACTGTAGAGGACTGTAGAGGCTGTGTTAATGTGTGTGTGGCGTGCAGCGTCTCTGACTGTAGAGGCTGTGTTAATGTGTGTGTAGCGTGCAGTGTTTCTGACTGTAGAGGACTGTAGAGGCTGTGTTAATGTGTGTGTAGCGTGCAGTGTTTCTGACTGTAGAGGCCTGTAGAGGCTGTGTTAATGTGTGTGTAGCGTGCAGTGTTTCTGACTGTAGAGGCCTGTAGAGGCTGTGTTAATGTGTGTGTAGCGTGCAGTGTTTCTGACTGTAGAGGCCTGTAGAGGCTGTGTTAATGTGTGTGTAGCGTGCAGTGTTTCTGACTGTAGAGGCCTGTAGGGGCTGTGTTAATGTGTGTGTAGCGTGCAGTGTTTCTGACTGTAGAGGCCTGTAGAGGCTGTGTTAATGTGTGTGTAGCGTGCAGTGTTTCTGACTGTAGAGGCCTGTAGAGGCTGTGTTAATGTGTGTGTAGCGTGCAGTGTTTCTGACTGTAGAGGCCTGTAGAGGCTGTGTTAATGTGTGTGTAGCGTGCAGTGTTTCTGACTGTAGAGGCCTGTAGAGGCTGTGTTAATGTGTGTGTAGCGTGCAGTGTTTCTGACTGTAGAGGCCTGTAGAGGCTGTGTTAATGTGTGTGTAGCGTGTAGTGTTTCTGACTGTAGAGGCTGTGTTAATGTGTGTGTAGCGTGCAGTGTTTCTGACTGTAGAGGCCTGTAGAGGCTGTGTTAATGTGTATGTAGCGTGCAGTGTTTCTGACTGTAGAGGCCTGTAGGGGCTGTGTTAATGTGTGTGTAGCGTGCAGTGTTTCTGACTGTAGAGGCCTGTAGAGGCTGTGTTAATGTGTGTGTAGCGTGCAGTGTTTCTGACTGTAGAGGCCTGTAGAGGCTGTGTTAATGTGTGTGTAGCGTGTAGTGTTTCTGACTGTAGAGGCTGTGTTAATGTGTGTGTAGCGTGCAGTGTTTCTGACTGTAGAGGCCTGTAGAGGCTGTGTTAATGTGTATGTAGCGTGCAGTGTTTCTGACTGTAGAGGCCTGTAGAGGCTGTGTTAATGTGTATGTAGCGTGCAGTGTTTCTGACTGTAGAGGCCTGTAGAGGCTGTGTTAATGTGTATGTAGCGTGCAGTGTTTCTGACTGTAGAGGCCTGTAGAGGCTGTGTTAATGTGCATGTAGCGTGCAGTGTTTCTGACTGTAGAGGACTGTAGGGGCTGTGTTAATGTGTGTGTAGCGTGCAGTGTTTCTGACTGTAGAGGCCTGTAGAGGCTGTGTTAATGTGCGTGTAGCGTGCAGTGTTTCTGACTGTAGAGGCCTGTAGAGGCTGTGTTAATGTGTGTGTAGCGTGCAGTGTTTCTGACTGTAGAGGCCTGTAGAGGCTGTGTTAATGTGTGTGTAGCGTGCAGTGTTTCTGACTGTAGAGGCCTGTAGAGGCTGTGTTAATGTGTATGTAGCGTGCAGTGTTTCTGACTGTAGAGGCCTGTAGAGGCTGTGTTAATGTGCATGTAGCGTGCAGTGTTTCTGACTGTAGAGGACTGTAGGGGCTGTGTTAATGTGTGTGTAGCGTGCAGTGTTTCTGACTGTAGAGGCCTGTAGAGGCTGTGTTAATGTGCGTGTAGCGTGCAGTGTTTCTGACTGTAGAGGCCTGTAGAGGCTGTGTTAATGTGTGTGTAGCGTGCAGTGTTTCTGACTGTAGAGGCCTGTAGAGGCTGTGTTAATGTGTGTGTAGCGTGCAGTGTTTCTGACTGTAGAGGCCTGTAGAGGCTGTGTTAATGTGCATGTAGCGTGCAGTGTTTCTGACTAGAGGCCTGTAGAGGCTGTGTTAATGTGCGTGTAGCGTGCAGTGTTTCTGACTGTAGAGGCCTGTAGAGGCTGTGTTAATGTGTGTGTAGCGTGCAGTGTTTCTGACTGTAGAGGCCTGTAGAGGCTGTGTTAATGTGCATGTAGCGTGCAGTGTTTCTGACTGTAGAGGCCTGTAGAGGCTGTGTTAATGTGTGTGTAGCGTGCAGTGTTTCTGACTGTAGAGGCCTGTAGAGGCTGTGTTAATGTGCATGTAGCGTGCAGTGTTTCTGACTGTAGAGGCCTGTAGAGGCTGTGTTAATGTGTGTGTAGCGTGCAGTGTTTCTGACTGTAGAGGCCTGTAGAGGCTGTGTTAATGTGCATGTAGCGTGCAGTGTTTCTGACTGTAGAGGCCTGTAGAGGCTGTGTTAATGTGCGTGTAGCGTGCAGTGTTTCTGACTGTAGAGGCCTGTAGAGGCTGTGTTAATGTGTGTGTAGCGTGCAGTGTTTCTGACTGTAGAGGCCTGTAGAGGCTGTGTTAATGTGCATGTAGCGTGCAGTGTTTCTGACTGTAGAGGCCTGTAGAGGCTGTGTTAATGTGTGTGTAGCGTGCAGTGTTTCTGACTGTAGAGGCCTGTAGAGGCTGTGTTAATGTGTGTGTAGTGTTTCTGACTAGAAGCTGTGGAGTGGATCTCCCTCTCCTCTCCTCCTCTTTCCTCAGATTTTACAGATGCTCTTAAGTAGAAAATTTAATTGGGAAGATGCCGTCGTTTCATTTGCTTTTTTTCCCCCCATTTGATTTCCTCCTCAAGCCAATGCTAAAAAAAGGCTCCCAAAATAAAGTATGAGCCCAGACAAAGGTGCAGTACGGGGACTGACAGGGGGAGGTGAGTTTTTATGCTTCATGCCAGGGCCTTACAGAGAGGGGTGGATTGAAATAGAAGGAGAGATTTTGACAAAGATACATATAATGAACATATAATATATTATATATTTGAACATATAATGTTTGTTCAAAAGAACATTTGGTTTTTGGGGAAGAGGAACTGACATGAACTGGCCACGATTACAGAAGATCACAAGATCAAACCGCTGCACATTCTTTGACAAGCACAGCGTTGCTTCTGAAGCCCCCATTTTTTCAGCACAATATTCTCTTCATATCACAAATTCTGTTATAGATGGAGAGGGAGAGAGAGAGAGATTCAGAGATGACAGGGACAGAGGGAAACGGTGGGGGTGAGAGCTCTCTGACGTTCCTGACTGCAGTGTCATAGCGTAGTGATCTTCATTCCTGGTCATGGAGAGACCATTCCCGGTCTGTTGGTTTTTATTGTTACTTCGGCACGTAATTGATCAATCAAAGCAGTTGATTACACAGTAAACTCGCCTCACCTGGTTTCTTCGGTCTGAATTGGTTGCTGATATTAAGGCGAAAACCTCAATACCAGCAGACCCCGGCTCTCCAGGAACAGGAATTAAGAATCAGTCGTAGTAGGTTATAGGTGGGGAACGGCCATCTTTGTGACCATGTAGTTGTGTTCGTTTCTGACTCTTGAGGTTAGATTGTAAAGTTGTTTGTGAGAGCCGTTGTGGTTGTCCCAGTGTGGGAGGGGGAGAGTGAGGGTGAGGGGTTAGGATAGACCCCAGGGGGGTGGGGGCCGGGGGTGGTCACAGGGAGAGGAAATGAGTCCCGGCGTTGGGAGATGACAGGCTCTGAATCATCCCCCAATGTGAGCACGCCCGCGGACCAGCGGCGGAAATACAGTTCAGCTTCTGGAATGCAGGGAAGGCAAGGTCAGGCCTGGGTTTATGCCTGTCCTGCGGACCTCACAACACATGGAGAGGCCTTTTTTGTGTGTGTGTGTGCGTGTCTTTGTGTGCGTGTGTTTGTGTGAGTGTATGAGTGTATCAGTTAGGGGTGTGACTTCAAACCGTTTAAACGTTAAACGTTAACAAAAAAATCTCTAGACGTTTCATTGCAATTTCAAAAATAAATTGATAACATTAAAAATAAGTTCTAACCATTTCCTTTTAAAGACCCCACAATGAAAATGTACCTCTTAAGTGATGAAATGGTTCGCTATAGTTTAATTACATCAAGGAAATGATGTAGACCAAAAAAAAATTCTAAGTATTTGCGCAGCAAAATATTTTTCTTGCTTCTTCCTGTGAAACGGCTGTGATGTTTTGATGACGCGTACCTGCACTGGCGGGTGTAGAACAAAGTATTCCCTCCAATTACATTGCTCAATTTTCAACTTGTCCTCAACGTCAATGTGAGTGACAGCTAGCTTTGGGTAACTTAGGTTGCTCTCAATAGCAAATGTCAGTGCGAACAAAATGGAACGAAAGTGCGCACCCTATTTAGTTTCCCCATAAACACATGGCTATGCACAAAATGACTCGATATCCTCCAATATCCACAGGAACACCTGAAGTATGCATAGTGTAGTAGCCTACATTATCAAACAATGTCTGCGTAGCAGAGGCTGTCTATCAACTACAATTAAAGGGATAGTTCGGAGTTTTGGACATAATGTCTCAATTACGACTTACCCATGATGTAGTTGATTGATGGAAACAATTTTCAGCTAATTCCATGCTGTCCCTTCTTTTGGACATACACACACGTTGCTAATGCTAGCACAACTCTAAGGTAACCGGTAGCATCCACTACCAAACGCACTTAAACACTCCACAGTGCACCCAAAGCAAATAAAATATGATGACAGTCTATCAGGGTTTGAGTGTTTATACCATCATTTTTGAAGTCAAACTATGGTTGAATCCTTTACTTTGTGCTGACCTATATTTTCTGTGGAAGTACGGCGGCGGAGCAAACATGGCCATTACAACTTGTTGCTCTTCTTTGTTGTTGTAGTCGACCAGTGCCGGCAATACATTTGTAGGTAACGTAAAGTATCGCTCCCCAGATAGACTGTCATCGTATTTTATTTGCTTTGGGTGCACTATGGAGTGTTTAAGTGCGTTTGGTAGTGGATGCTACCGGTTACCTTAGAGTTGTGCTAGCATTAGCAACGTGTGTATGTCCAAAAGAAGGGACAGCATGGAATTAGCTGAAAATGGTTTCCATCAATCAACTACATCATGTCGTAATTGAGTCATTATGTCCAAAATTCCATACTATCCCTTTAACCTAACTGGTATAATGGTAGAAATACAAAACGGAATTCCAGATTCAAATTGGCGAGATATTGATAATTATAAATATTACGACTGCTATCAGTGGCAGTAGTTGTCGCTGTCCAGCAATTTGCACACAGCTATCCTGTTATTGCGATAATGTGGTAACTTTTAATAGAAAAACAAAACTGCATTCTGGATTCTAGGCAAATATTTATTACAGATGTTCACGTTACATATGACTGTTATCATATCATTCAGAAACATTGAGATTCTCTTGGGGTGGACCGCATTTTCTGCAGCTCCGGCAGCGGCAGCAGCAACAGGGGGTGGCTCAAACATATAGGGCCGCAATGGAGCGAAGCCGTCCACATAATCGTAGTCGCTTCCCTCCCCGGTACTATCCTCGCCCTCCCTGTCCTCCTACCCCACAAAATGTCATCCATTCTGGCTAACGCGTTAGCTTTGTTTTGAGCACTGCTATCCAGAAGCTAACTAGCTAGCCACCGCGACTGCACGCCCACTTTAAAAAAGCGCTATTTGGTCTCACTTTCAGCAGATTACAGAAAATAAAGTTAAATGTAAACTTTTCGACAGAGCTAACCTACTCCAACAGCACTGAAACGATGCAAAATCATGTGAGATTGCAACTGTGAGGGCATAAACCCGTCACTGGCACTTGCCGCAAATTGCACCCCCCCCCCTTAACATTTAAATGTTTAAACGCATTTTTTGCACAGTGTAAACGTTTTGTGTTTTTATGAGTTTTACCCAGCCCTAGTATGAGTGTGTGCACGAGAGTGCGTGTGTTTGTGTGTGTGTATATGTGTGTACACACACCACCCTTACAGCGGTAACACCTCTCTCTCGCATGATTTCTGCTTCTCCTCCAACCTCTGCTCCCTCCCATTGGCCGAACACCATGAGTATACGGGGTCGGATTGGAGCAAATGAACGAACATGGCACAGTCAGTTTAGGTTTGTATGCGGTGTTTACAGAGAAAAGAGGTGTGGTTCTGTATGTTGTGTAATCGGAGCAAAATGGTTTTTGGATCTTAGATCTTGTGAGTCTGCATAGCAAGCGGACAGCTGATTGGGCCATAGGTTGCCATGGCGAAGCTGCGGGCATCGGGGGGGGGGGGTCAAAAGCCTGGGTTCTAAATGCCTTAGCACTTCCAATGGCAGTCTGTAAATTACAAGTTAAATCTCTGATTGGCTAGAGTCCAACCACCTTGTTTCAGAGGCTTAATTTGGCTACTGATTGAAAGGATACCATAAAACCCTCCGGTCACTGCTACCCTCCAGGGCTTGAGTTTGATGCCCCTCCGTTAAGGACAGACTGTGACGCGTCCACTCAGTGGTCCCAAACCCAGCAAGTAAAGGGCCGGGAGTTACCGAGTTCCACTCTGTTATAAACGTGTCGACACATCGCAGTCGGTCTTGACCTCGTTTTTATAACCCTGTCGCCCGGGGCGATATACGCTCAACGACGCGCAAAGCCGTAGAGCATCAGTCGCCGCCGCTCCCACAGCCCCGCGCAGGAATCCGCCCCCCGTCGACGTCGCCCACCTCCAAGATCTAAGATCTCCACCAACGCGAAGGGGTAGAGCGGCCATCTGCCGTCCAGCCGCCTCGACAGGTTTCAGAAAGCATTGGGCGGAATGCAGAGGAGAAACGGCTGAGAGCCCCATCCTCCGGCCGAGACCCCCATCCTCCGGCCGAGGGGCGTCTGTCCGCCGCCTCCTCTCAGCCCCCTGGAAGGACTGGAATTATATTTTTTTTTTGGTCTTTCGGGGCTTTGGAATGCTTTTCTGGAGGCAGGGGTCCCTTTACATGCATGTTTTGCATTTCTAACCCATAAGCCCTCTACTTTTTATGTCACCTCCAGCTGCATGGAGTCTTTATCTTTATGTTCAATGCGCTAGTCATGCTGTCATTCCAGGAATGCCTGGCCTGTCGGACGGCGGGAGCGTTTCAATCATCAGTCCGTTTGGGTTAGCCATGCTTATTTAGCCTTTTTATTTATTTATTTATTTAGTTATTTTGTGCGTCTCTGCATGCGTGTGCGCGTGCGTGCGTGCGTCTGTGTGTGTGTGTGTGTGTGTGCGTGTGTGAGTAGGGCCAGCTGCTCTCTCAGTGCTCAGTAGCTGTGTATTAAGGCGTGCTCTAAGCTCATAATGATGTATAACTGGTGTGTCATGCTGACAGGCTGTTCCTGAACCTTCAGAAGGACGGGGAGAGAGGGGAAAGGTGTTTTTCTATATTTTGTCTGCCCCTACAAGAGAGAGAGAGAGAGAGAGCGAGAGGGAGAGAGAGCGCAGGGAAAAGAGGGAAAGAGCGATGAGGGCAGACATGGATGAAAGAAGGTGATGTGCTATTGCAGGCCTCAGAAAAATAAATTACCCGCACACTGTCGAAGAATGCTCCCAATAATTGCTTAATACAGACACACGTTTCGACCAGAAGGTCTTTGTCGGGTATCAAGAAAACCCAGTGAACAACCCAGTATACACATGTGCATAGAAAATAGGTAACTAGAGAGGCGGGTCCAATACGGGGCCGTATTCAAGTAATGGTTACCATTTGTCAAAATTGAAGAAGCACGCAATATACAACACCACAATACAAGTATATTGGCATGGATTACCCATTATTTGGTACAATAACACCAATAGTGAAGGTTGTGTACAGAGTACCTTCAATAGTTATATAAACACTATAAACATTATTAATAATATAAAATATATCATCATGGATAGTGAGGACAAACTAAGTCAGGAAAATACAAATAAGTTTGAGTCATGACTATAGAAATGGCTTGAAGTTGATATCGAATCACCATTTCCCTCCTCTTCCTCCATTCATTTGCTCAAGCAGAAGTTTTAAAGGAAACTTTCACGTTCAGCAAAGGCCTATGAAAGATCCTATCCTTTCTTTCTCCTCTATCTCTGTCTCTCTCCTCTCTCTCTTGTGGGGTGTGTCCCTGCTTCTGTCTGGCTGCTGTTGGTTTTGGCTTGTCAGCGCGATTCAGTGCAAATACCTCACTCTGGTTGGAGGGGGGTGGGGGGGGGGGTCGAAGGTCGCACCGACGAGGAAGCAGTTGGGGCACCGTTGTAAATAAACATTCTCCCACAGTAGCCTGGAGACACGGACAGATACAGCTCCACTGACTCACTGTGCCATTTCACCCAGTAATTCAACCAGATGGAAAGAAGTGGATTTGTACAGGCACATACAAACACGCTCGCACACACACACTCTCACACAGGTGTCTATAACCTCCTTTGCAATGTTATTTCCCACTTCTTAGTCCCAGCAAGAATGCTGTTGGGCCAACAGGGTGCCTCACGGCACATAACACGCACTCACATTCTCTCTCTCTGTCTCCCTCCCCCCCCCCCCATCCGCGCCCCCTTTTTGACCGCCGACACTTTGTCGATCACTCATCCCCCAAAGTGTCACAGAGGCCACGAAACGTGTTGCGCACCCCTGTGCGATGTGCTACCCCCCCCCCCCCCCCCACACACACACACAGGAGAGTGAAAATGGGTTTAAACCCGGTCCAGTCAGCCCCAATACACACCTCCCCTTTTTATTGCACAATGCTGCTACTGGGCTTCATCAGCTTTGTCCCCAGGGCAGATACACCAGAGTAACTTGCAGTTAAGTGTAAATATGAACCATAAAAAACAAGTTTTATGAGCTCAGCCACCCCCACATAGTAAAAGTGCTGCTAGCGGAGTCCCAGGGAAGAGGAAGAGACCTGTTTAAATGTTGTTCCTCATTGCGTCGTTTGTCCTTTTCTTTTGGGCGGGTGGGGGGTGGGGGTTGGTTTGGTAGCGGGGAGCCGAACTTAATGAAAGGCAATATTTAAAGCGGTACACACATTTAGAGGTGCATTCAGACTTACCCTGTTAATTTTCATTGGAGAGCAGCAGATTATTTCATTTGATTCTTGTGGTGTGTGTGTGTGTGTGTGTGTGTGTGTGTGTGTGTGTGTGTGTGTGTGTGTGTGTGTGTGTGTGTGTGTGTGTGTGTGTGTGTGTGTGTGTGTGTGTGTGTGTGTGTGTGTGTGTGTGTGTGTGTGTGTGTGTGTGTGTGTGTGTGTGTGTGTGGGAGGGAGGGAGGGAGGGAGGGAGGGAGGGAGGGAGGGAGGGAGGGAGGGAGGGAGGGAGGGAGGGAGAGTTTGTAAGTGTGTGTCTTTGTGAGTGAGCATGAGCGAGTGTGTGTGTGTCTAAGTGTGTGAAGCCAAACCATGCCCTAGAGCGTGGAATCCTGCGATGTCTGCACAGCGGTCGAGGCAGACTGGCTCATGTAATACGATGCTTGTGGGGTGACAGAGGGGCCGTCACTGCGATGAGCGCTGTGTTTGTGTCTGTGCACATACAAGAGATTAGGGAGTGGCCAGTATGCTGAATTGGCACTAAACTAAAAACTTTTGACTAAAATGAAGAAAATGTCCATGTGACCCTGAGTTTGTACAACCCGTGAGCAGACTGAACCAGCGCTTTCTGAGAAACGGGTCTGTTTGCAGGCAGTGCTTAAGTACAGCTCTGCTATTTTGTATGGTATTTGGTTGAGTCTGTAGTAAAACAGAGTAAAACTGTGTGCAATGTGAGTGTGAACAGACTGAAGCGGTGTGAGGCTGTATATTATGTGAACAGAGTGAAGTGGGTGTGAGACCAGAATGAGTTTAGAGGGCGGGGCAGTGTGTGTGGCGAGCAAGGCTAGCGGGGTGTGACCGCACACACACACACACACACACACACACACACACACACACACACACACACACACACACACACACACACACACACACTTTTGTCTGTTCTCAGGCCCAAAAGGCCAGATGTTCTGGAAAGCATATATTCATCATAGGAGCAGATCCAGAATCCAAAGAGCTTGAACGATGCTGTGGGCTTCACCACTGGCAGACCCCGACAACCCTAAAAACCCTGAGCACCCGAGGCAAGGACGTGCTCTTCAATTTGTTTGACCCCTCACCTCACAAAAGACTCCTTTGATGAGCTTGCTGAGGGAAGTGGAACGAGGGGGGGGCTGAGATTAAGAGGACAGGGGTGCACATTATCCTGCTTAACACACAAACCCGGCCGGGAACATGGCCAAAATCTGCAGGCTGCTTAATGTTTTAATCCTCTGGCCAAGGCCAAGGACTTCAGTTTGCCAACAACTTACTGTGCCTTGTTCCTGTGTGTGCGTGTTTGTGTGTGTGTGTGTGTCTTTGTGTCCGTGTGTGTGTGCGCATGCGTGCTCTAGGGTATATGTTTGTGTGTACATGTTGCCTGGGTGTTGCCTCCCATTGAGGTGCAGTTTGAAGTGAGCGGTCTCACGCTGGGCTCCGCCCCCCTCATTTATCACTCATTCAGCAGAGGCTCGGAGTAGGACACAGGCCCCCCATTCAACCTCTATGGCTTATTTTCATCCCTCTCCTCTCCCTCATACCTGTGCTCCTTCACCTCCTCTCCTCCACCCCTCTGTTTCCCTCGCTCCTCTACCTCTCCATTTCCCTCGGTTCTCAGAGCCCTGAAAACAATTCCCACCTTTCATTTATTTTACTGGATTTATTTAATTTTTTTAGTAGGGGTGTGGGATAGCAGAGGAGGGCCCCAAACCACTTCCTATATGGTTGCCAGCGGAATGCTCGCAGGAGCATTGCCACGGCGACTAATTAATGGATGGGACAAAGCCCTTAATTGAGCCCCTGTGTGCCTTTGTGACTTTTCGTGGGTCGGTGGAGTTTTGTGAGCCACCCCTGCCCCACCCCTGTACCCCTCCCCCCTTTCTCTTTCCTGCCTGGAAAGTTGAAGGGGTTTTAATGGGGAGGGTATGGGGCTCTGCATGAGGGGGTGAGCACGGCCGTTTGGGCAGGCTGCTTTGGCAGAATCCCACAAGTAACGCCCCCAGCCCGTCAATGTGTGGTTTGGGGGGAGGGGGTTAGGGTAGGTAGTGGAGCTGGAGTCAAAGGCTGAGCCGGCTCGACCTGTATGCAAATGCTTCTGCAAAGCCAGCTCTGACTCCACCTGCCAAAAAAAGAAGCTATTTTGGAAACTGTCGTGATGAAAGGGAGAATTGCTGTGCACCACAGGACGGAAGTGCAGTGTAGACAGACAGACAGACAGACAGACAGATAAAAATACAGACATACTTTTGGGGCAGAAACTTGGATAGGAAGGAGCGAGACATTGAGACTAATAGTAAGACAGTACTTTTAAATACTAAACGTCTTTTTTTTTTTTTTTGCATATAAATTAGCTTTGATCAAACCGTGAATCACCATAAGGAAGTCATGCAACATCCATGAATGTGCAGAAATGCTGTTAAGGGCAATAGCCGGTGTCTCTGTGTTCTCAGGGAGTTCAGAGAGAACCTAAAAATAGAGGTGCAGGGAACTGAGGGCTGAAGGGATGGCACGACGGCGAGATTTCAGCACTCGCTCCTCCAGGTGGGCGTGGCCTGGCCCGGCGTGGCAGGCAGCTGGCGACAGGCTCTGGACCTCAGCGAGCCAGCCACGCCGGAACACGCGCCATCTGGGCCCGAAGCGCGTCGTGAACTCCGCCGGGCCGGGCCCGCTGGGAGAGACCTGTTGCGGCTAACGTCGTTAGCAAACGCTACATGCGGACACAGACCCCTCTGCACTCATCACTGGGTGTGTAGTGGATGCTAACGCTATTAGTGGACGTTACCGCTAAATAGGGCTGGGTATCGTTCTAAATATCCAAAAAATTTTCTCATTTAACAAAATAAGACTAAACTTCTCAAATGCTTCAGTGATAAATGTTGTCAACTCAAACAGCTGTATAAAATGCAGTATAAAATGAACAAATATGCAATATCTGATCAAAGAATAAAAACAAGAAAAAGAGTGGCTAATAATGTGGTGTTTAACAGATCATTTTAGAAATTTTTTACCGAAAAGAGCCAGCGATGATGGCAGGGTATGAAATTAACACCCACCACCAACCAAATGCAGGTAAAATTTTGATTGTGGCTGGTAAGATTTTCTACTCTAGCATCCAGTTTGACCAGTAACCAACCAGGTTGTGTTATATTGTAAAAGGTAATGTGGCTGGTAAAATGTGTTTTTTCGAATCCACTGGGTGAAAAAGCTCATTTCAGGCCCCGGACGACAGCCAGCGCTGCTGCTTTGCATTATGACTCTGCTGCCAGAGAGGGTTTTTTGAGCAGAGATGCCATTATTTTAAGAGATGACGGCAGAGCTACGGTAGCTGTCCAGTGTGGTGGGTGGTGGAGTCCAGAGCAGTGTTCAAGCTCTTTGGCTTCTGGATCTGCTCCTGTGATTAATATATGCTTTCCATAACATATGGCCTTTTGGGCCTGAGAACAGATGAAAGTGTGCGTGTGTGCGTGCGTGCGTGCGTGTGTATTAAGGTTGGGCAATATGACAATTTTGTATTATTGCTGGTACAATTACAATAGTGATTAACATTTTCATAAAAATCATTGAGATTAGTCCTTAAAACATTTCTGAACATCTACTCTGGCTATGAGTGCTAACCAGGTAACATGCTAACCAGTGTTGCTTGGTTTGATATTTCGGATGTCGTCATTGTATTGAAGTGCTGTAAAACTGCAGTGTTTTCTCCCATTTTTTGTCGCCTGTGATTGCTCACTGTTAGGCATGTCATGACGTGGGTTTGAGATGGTATGATAACGTGTGTGTGTTTCTGTGCGTGCGTGCCTGCGTGCGTGCGTGCGTGCGTGCGTGTTTGTGTGTGTGTGTGTTTCCCAACTTCAGAAAACATGCACAGGTTACAGTTGTGATGATAATATTAAACAGCAGGGGCTAGGGTTCTTTCTCCCTTTCTATCCATCGCTCGCTCCCTCTCAGTTCACAAACCAAACCAGGGTAGTCAAAGCCGACATGTATACAAATATATGGTATGTACCTACTGTGAGGTATTGTATGTACTATGAGGGTAAAACGGTCTATCGGTAAACTAAACGGTAATGAGAATGACTACAATGGCATTCCAAATTAAATGATTACATTACCTGCTGTGAATAATAAGTGCCATAACAGTAATTGTATTAATAAACATTTAGAACAATTCGGACTCTTTCTCTCTCGCCCCCCCCCCCCCCCCACCGCCCTCAGTCTTGTGGTCAGAAGGAAAGGAGTAAAGGAGAGGGGCTTGGCTCAATGTGTGTAGCACATGAGACGTATTAGGGGATATACTGCTCTCGTAAATGGGAGGCAATGGAGACCAGGTGAGGTTCCGACGCACCACGGTCACACGTGGTCCAGCGCAGTCACATGTGGCCCTAAAATGTTGAGTTTGAATGCGGGATGAGGATGAGGATGGTGGTGATATGAGGTAAGATGAGCCCGACTGTGACTCCGGTTGTTGTGAGTAAACTCCTTTGGTTGTAGCGTTTGTGGTGAGGTGAGGTAGGATGAGGCTAACTGTGACTGGTTGTTGTGTGTGGCGATGATGAGGATGATGGTGATATGGGATAGGATGAGGCTGACTGTGACTCCGGTTGTTGTGAGTAAACTCCTCTGTGGTTTGGCTCTTGCATGCTTTCATTATGGCTGTTTGATGCTGTGTCCTGGAGCAAAGTCATTAGGGATGTAATTGCTGTTGATCCACCTGCTACCAATTACAACGTGAGCTCTTTGTGCGTGCGTACGTGCGTGCGTGCGTGCGTACGTGCGTGCGTGCGTGCGTGCGTGCGTGCGTGCGTGCGTGTGTGTGTGTGTGTGTGTGTGTGTGTGTGTGTGTTTGAATGCGCCTCTCCACATGTGTATGTCTTTGCTCATGCCTCTAACGCACTGCACCCTCTTTGTTGTGCATCAGTGACCCTGCTGCCAGCATAGCAACATTCTCTGAATATATTTTCCACTGTACACATTTTTTCTCTTTTCATTCTTATTACAATAAGTGTATCGGTGCTCAAGGAGGCAGTAATGAGGAGTGAACGTCTGGCCTAAACATGTGTGCATAAAAGTGCATAAAATGCATGCATGAACGCTTGTATACATACAAGCGTTCATGCATGTATTTTTGTGTGTGCGCACATATCTGTGCGTGCATACTAATATCTGAGTATGTCTTGTAACATGCACACAACATTTAGAGTTGTGCATTTTGAGTTGTCCTGGAGGTAGAAGTTCCTGTCTGCACGTGCCCTCCCTCCGTGCCCCTTGTATCCCAGGACCCTCACCCCAGCCCCCCTGTCTTCACCCAAACTCCCTTTGCCATGGACCAGGATAGGCAGACGTATGGGGCTGTAATTAAAAAAAAAAAAAAAAAAGTGGCACACGCTGTCAGTGTAACTGACTTATAAAGGACACGGGCACTGGATGGCCCTGCTCATTCATGCGCTCGCCTGCTCTGTTCTGACTGCAAGATGAATTCCTCACAGTGTGTGTAGCTGGCAGTTTGAGCTGGGACCTGGAAACAGGGAGAGCAGTGTTAGTTCTCTGGCTCGCTCTCTCTCTCTCTCTCTCTCTCTCTCTCTCTCTCACTCACGCTCTCTCTTTCTCTCTCTGTGTCTCTCTCACCCCCTCCCTCCTTCATGCAGACCCGGGACTGTGGCTGAATAGCAGCTGATCCCCATAGCCAAAGACAGGCCTGACCGCAGAAGAGGGAGAAACTGCTCAAGGGAAGGAGGAGGAGAAGGACGGGAGAGAGAGAGGGTAGAACTTGATCCAAAGCTTAGTCACTGTACAACATTCCTACTGTGGATGCGGTGGTTTCTTTCTCTCCCCCTCTCTGCCTTTCTTTCTCTCTTATTACAAATCTTTGTGCTTTTCCTCACAGTCCCTGTCTATTTTCTTTTTCTTTCTTTCACTTTCCTCTCTGTGAAGAGAGAGAATAGTAACTGTGTCTAAGAGCCTGGGAGGGGGCCTATCCAGGGGGTGTGGCAGTTGTGTGTTTTTAATTTCCCTCAGTGTTCCTCTACCATGGTGCCACGGAACACCCAGGATCACACAAGGACAGACACCCTGCGCTGGCCTGCATGCTACGCCATCACACACACACACACACACACACACACACACACACAGGCTGGCTCCCACCATCCTGTGTAGCTGAGATTACTGTAGCGCTATTGAGATGGAGGTACAGCGTGCAGCTCTCTGAGAAGGAAGCAGCACTGTACCTTACAACCAGTGCAGAGAAATTACACACGCCGTTTCCCCTGGCAACTCCCCCTCCCTCCCTCCCTCCACACCTGCCTCCATCCCTCTCGCCTCCCTTTCCCTGCCTCCCCTCCCTCCCTCTCGCCTCCCTTTCCTTGCCTCCCCTCTGTCCCTCCCTCCATCCCTCTTTCCTCCCTCCCCCTTTATTTCTTCCCTCCCTGTGCCCTCCCTTTTTCTCTGGAACAGTTGGTACAAGCCCTGGGTCTGACGGCCCTGGCGACTGTTAGCAGAGGCTACTGCGCATGGGTGTGGCGGTGAACGCACATATAAACAATGTTTGTCCCTGCTGCCCTCAGAGAGAGGGGCAGCGTTTCATTAATTTCACCTGTTATAGAACATACCCCGCCCCCCCTCCGACCAGTACAGCTCTTTAGCTCTTTGTCCCATGGATGCGGGAACTACAGGTGCTGCAGGCGCGGCAGCACCCCCATCTTTAAAAGGGGACCGGTGCTTGGGGCTGCTGGAGAAGAGAGTATTAACTTCCCCAAATGAAAAAATAGGTCCGATCTAAACGTAATTTGCGATTCATTGTTTATTACGACGCTGCCCGCGCCACTGGCCCCAGCACCCCCACTGGAGAAACGGTTCTGCTCACCTGCTCTGTTTGTTTATCTATCTATTTTATGAGTGCACAAGGTCACTGCGGCTCAGAAAATGTGTTAAAACACAGGTGCAAAATAGCCGTTATCTTTATGAATATCAGCTTGCCCGTGCATAGAGCTCAGGGCATCGAGCTTTCCATCTCGCGCTCAGCATTTAAAAAGAGGTCAGTGAAACTGTGAAAGTTTGCTTTTCTCCTCTGAACAAAGCGTGGAATGAATAATAGGAATTCTGTGTCTCTCCTTCCTTTCTTCTGTTTTTTTATTCAAAGGCAGGCTGCAGTTGTTCTCTCGCTGTTCTTTCTCCGCACCTGGCTGATGTCATCTGACCTGATTCCCAGGTTGATATTCACACACCTGGTTCCGCCCAGGCTGGCCCCGCCCCCTTCCCGTGTGAGCCCCTCCCCCCAGAGGCTCTCGGTTTACACCCATTGTGTTCCCGCTGAGAAAGAAGCGCAATTATACTGCGAAAGCACAGAGGTAGCTAAGCAACCAACAAGTGTGTGCACAGCGCACAGACATTTATCTGAAGGGCATGAGGAAACAAAAGGCTGCCTTGGCGTGTTTTTACGGGTCGGCCTTTCATCAGGATAAATGATAATTTTGGTAGAATTCAGGAGTGATTACAGCAGCCCACATCATCCCAGTGGCTTCTCTCAATCTGTGTGGGGAGAACAAAATCTACAATCAGGAACTGAATGTTTGCTTTTTCAAATATTTTTTTTAACTGCAGACAAAGAATGGTGGGATTACTCCCTGCCAGGCATTTCTATTCTGTTCGATTAACTTTAATTTTTGTTGTTTAAAGTGATACTGCAGTCAAAAACCGACTTTTCCCGTTGAAAACCGATGTTTTGGGTTAGATTATGATCATACACAACTGTTTATGTCCGAAAATCTCATGTTTAGTCAAAATAGTTTTATCTGAGTTTTTGTGTAGGCTTACCAATACGCTAGTTTCCGGGGATTCGTGACGTCACGAGATCCTTAACATAAAAATGGGTGGAGTTGAGGTGATCCTAGGGGTGGTCTCGGCTGGGCACGTGGTATAAAAGCAGAGACCAACGGGTTTTTTTTTCCTCTTTGAGACTGAGACCCTTACTGCTAACTAGTTCGTTCAAGTTCAAATGTGAATTGCTTTGTATTACTGCTAACGTTAATATTACGACTTATATCGACACACCCTTTCACTCTTTGACCGTCTGAATATTCATAATATGACTACGTGGCACCATCGTCATATGACCACACCCGCTCACGAGTTCCAGTTCAAATTGAAGCGGTAAAAAAGGCCTTATAAAAGTCTCTGCAGTATCTCTTTAACATTCTGTATCCCTCAGCCAGGTCTTTCCGTTGAATTTAAATGTTTTATTGGTATGATATATTTTTAAAAAACAATATTTTAAGAGCTTGTATGCATCTCTTTCTCTTCCTCTTTCTAGTGCTTATCGCCCATCCAAATTATGCATTTTTTGGAGGCAAAAATGTAGGTAGATGAAGCGAATGTATAACTACATTGGCTTAAAGTCTTTACTCTTCCGTACTGAAGCTGAAATGGTGGGGCCCTCTTTTACGGCTCGGATTTCTGGCCGTTCCACACTGCTCTACATCAGCAGGGTTGGGCAACGCGTCTTGTAAGCTGCCGATTGCTTCCAAACATCCTACTGAGATGGTTTTGCGAGCTGTCATTGGCTCGACGGACCATAGATATAAAGACACTAGACAGTTAGAATGGTCATTCTTTCCAGACTAGATTTGTGTGTGTACATCTGATACGGGGTCGTCTGTTTGAATGATTCATAATATGCTTTATATCCTCGCGTTCCGTCTGACCCGACGACCGGTCTCTACAGCCGAGCGTCTCCTGACTCCTGCACGCTTATTATGGGATGTTTGTCAGTTGAATGTTGGAGAAGGAAGAAGATGCAGGCTTGAACTCATTCTACCCCCAAAGTGGGTTCAGATCAGATTTGGGCTCGTGACTCATTGTGACTCATGACTCATTAGACAGCAGTCATCAAAATGCAGCACAGAAAAGCCACATGTCACATACAAATACAGGTGTAATCCGGGGCCGTGCTCTCTACTTGATTAGCTGAGATCTAGCATTTTTCTTTCATTGGTTCGTTCCTCACAATCGCTCAATACGTCTTTTGTCCCCGACTAGTGACTCATTTCAGGTGAAGTCAAAAGATCACATCATGCCATAAAACAGGAAAGTTCTCAACCCCCCCCCCCCCCCCCCCCGGTTCTCACCTGGGCTGAAAGGGGAGAAAAACATTTATGAGGACTGATAATGGATCCGTCCTCCGTCTCTCCTTCACTGACACACTCACACCATTGTGTGATCCCCGTCTCCCTCTCTCTCACCCCACAATCTACACCCCGTCTCCCTCACACTCATCCCACAATCTACACCCCATCTCCCTCACACTCACCCCACAATCTACACCCCATCTCCCTCACACTCACCCCACAATCTACACCCCGTCTCCCTCACACTCATCCCACAATCTACACCCTGTCTCCCTCACACTCATCCCACAATCTACACCCCATCTCACTCACACTCACCCCACAATCTACACCCCATCTCCCTCACACTCACCCCACAAGCTACACCCAGTCTCCCTCACACTCACCCCACAAGCTACACCCCGTCTCCCTCACACTCACCCCACAAGCTACACCCCGTCTCCCTCACACTCACCCCACAATCTACACCCCGTCTCCCTCACCCATCCCACAATCTACACGTCAGCTCTACTACATTCAACAGGCCTTCTTCGTCACAACTCACCGCTCTAAATCCCTCTAAACATTATTTAAGAGCCAGATTTGTTATTTAAAGAAAACTGAATCGTGATGAAATTATTTCAGTCTTCCACTCCTCAGTCTGTGATGTACAGTGGTGGAGATGTACAGTGCTGAGGAGTGTCTTCATTCTTCTTTCTCCCTCTTTGTTTCTTTTACCTTTCTTTCTCTCCCTCTCATTCCTCTCTTTCTTTCCTGTTCTCTTTTTCTCTTTCTCCCCCACAAGGCCTCACAGGGCAATTACCCTCCTCCCCCCACCCCTGCTCTATGGGGCAGTAAGCTTTTACCTCTGTCAGTTTGGTCATTTATCCCAATTACTGTCATCGTGCTAATGGGGTTGCAGGAAGGGCTTCTGGAGAACCCCCCCCCCCCCCTATTTTATGAGCCCCCATTAAGAGACGGATGTTCACGGCAGTGACATGAGGGACCCTCACTAGCTGTGTGTATGTGTGTGTGTGATTGTGTGTGTTTGTTGTGAGAGTGTTCATACTGTGACCTGCTTTATTATGCACAGAGCAGCAAATACGGGCCCAGGTTCATTGAGCAGGATGGGTGGATTGGTGTCAGAGCTGTAGAGTGGCCATAGAGGGGGCCGGGCCTGCAGAGGGGTTACCGGCAGGTCAGAGGGATCAGGGCTTCCTCACCCAGGCCTGGTTCCAGGGTTCAGTCCACTCCCGTTCTAAGATGCAGGAGTCCAGAGGCCAGGATTGGAGATGGCCCAGGGACATTGTGGGATTGATTCCACTGCCTTCCTATCTCTCTTTATTTTACTCACTAACTAACCAACCCACCAACCCACTCACTCACTCACTCACTCACTCACTCACTCACTCACTCACTCACTCACTCACTCACTCACTCACTCACTCACTCACTCACTCACTCACTCACTCACTCACTCACTCACTCACTCACTCACTCACTGTTTCTCTGACCTCCTCTCTCCATCTGTGTGTAGTTCCTCTCTGTATTCTGTCTCCTTTCTTTCTCTCTCTCCGTCCCTCCCCTGGGGTGTTGAACAAAGGTGATTGTGGCTGTTCTGTTCTTTGGGCGGGGGGTGGAAAGTGTTGTGATAATGGAAATGGAACATGGTTGTCAATGAGAGATGTTTTAGTTTAGCACCAGACTGTGGCTCTGCTTTCCCCTTCATTGTACAAAAATGGGATTTCGGAAAAGGCCTCTCTTTCATGTCTTACATTTCGCCCGGGCAGTCAGCAAGGCGTGGGGCGCTGTTTAAATATGAATGAATGGGACTGGAGGGGCTGCTCGGCAGGGGGGTCAGGCAGGACCCTCCTCCCCCTCCGCCAGCCGTCTCGCCGCCACGTGCCCCCCCGACAGGAGTAATTGATCTGTACTAGTATTCCTGTCATTTTTTTAAAATTCGTATGCGACAGCTCTGTCTGTGAGACATCAAAGCGTGAGAGCGTATCGTGCCCCGCTGCTCTGTATTACATCTGTATTCATTCAAATCTGCGCCTCTGAATTTGTTTTACAGAAAAATTACACAAGAAAAGACCATTCCCACATTAATTATTCATTTCTGACAAACATCAGAGGGAAATGTATCATTTTAAACTCAAAAATTGTAAGGAAAGTACAGCATTTGCATGGATTTAATTCACCACATGGGCTCCAAGGCTGGGCGTTGGTTCAGATAGGGAGGTTTTATCAACCCCGTAATGGGTTTAACCAGTCAAAATCGGTTACCGCACAATTTGTTAATATCCGTGAACGTGTGTAGCTCCGCCCATTTTGTGATTGGCACAGCCTCGCTCTCCCACTGCCGGCGCTGAGAGTGAGCGACGTCTCCCACAGAGATATAGTGATGGGCCTCTCCTAGAGAAAGGCTGCCAATTACAAAAACATGTATTCTCCATTTATGCTGTTGAAACTGCTTTCCACCAGCATGCAATCTGTGTACTCCACACACGCAGTTACTCGCACACCCAGGTACACGCCCCGACAGGCAAATACACATATAGGTGCAAAAACATAAACACACACACACACACACACACACACACACACACACACACACAAGCAAGGAGTCTGTGTATTGATCTCAGATTGAAACGGTGAATGGGGAAAGCCAGAGGAAGTGGAGCTGAAGTTATCACTATTGATTTACAGTGTCCTCCTGCACTAATGCTCTAATGCACACCCTGGGGGCATGTCTACACCCCTACCACTAACCCCCCCCCCCCCCCCACCCCCCCTCCCCCTACCGAGGTGTCTGCACAGTCAGTGTTAGACTGTGTGTGTCTGTGCGTGCATGCGTGTGTAAGACTATGTTAGACTGTGTGAGTGTGTGTGAGGAGAGGAATGTGATATACTGTTCATGGTTTGGGTGCAGGAATGGCCGCTGTCAGATCCATACTCATCAGCTGGACGTGGGGAGGAACCAGGGGCTGCTACACGTGCACGCGCACACACACACACACACACCTCAAACATACATGCTTGCACGCACACCCAGCCACACGCTTACACGAACATGCTTACTCACACCTTGCCTCAAACAAGCATACGTATATTCACATACCATACAACACCGTTTTATAAGTCCCCAAGCAATATTTATAGAATATGCTTACATGCCGATACACACATACCCATCGCCTCAGTCAGGCAGACTCATACTTCCTCAGTAACCTTCACAAACACAAACACACACCACTCCTAACAAGCACACCACTCCAGAGACGCACACATTGTCACACACACATGCACATAGACCCACCCACACACCACAAACATTCACATCCTCCTAAAACATTTCCACCATCTCCGGGGCACACAGACTGACTTAAACATTGTGAGATACGCGGCGATGAGGGCGGTGATGTTATCAGGGTATAGTTCCTGTGCCGGGTCAGTTTCTTGACCCGCATTGGTTCAGAGATGAGAGATGAGAGATGAGAACTTCTAGGCCCCATTCCAAACACTCGCATGCTTCCTAGAGCTCGTAGTAGTACAGTAGATCTTGGCTGATGTGTCAAGTATTGTTCCAAAACTCGTGTGCATACAATCCAGCTGTTCTCTTCAAAACAACCTGGGAGGACAGAGAACCATAGCATCCCAGGAGTGCTTGCTATGAGACCCTACTTATTTCTAATTCCAACAAAGAAGAAAGCAGTGATTGCGGAACTTTTTTAAAATAGAGATGTCATTTGCCAACCATTTTGTTTTCCCAGCATACTTGGAGAAGTAGATATATCAGCAGAAGTTTCACTGGCCTCTTCTGAAATGCAACAGGAAGGTTGACATGTGTCCTGGTGTATTTATATGTGGTCAAAGGTCATGGTCAGGTGCTCTTGCTGCCCGCACGCATGCTTGGTGTTACACACTCATCAGCGTGTTAGTGTTAGGTGTACATAGCAGGTAATTGTACGTTTGGGAGCACAGCAGTAACCGTTATATTTCTGTCCTGCACACAGGATCCGATCCAGCTCTCACCTGCACACCTCAGGGACAGAGAGCACCTGCGTGACACACCCGCCCGCAGCCCTGCCCCGCCCCCACCTGCACCGGAGGATCGCAAGAGGTGAGGAGCATGCATGATTGTGAATAGCCCCTCCATCTCTCCTGCAGGAGCAGTCGGGGATTAGGTACCCCGGCATTAACAGGGCGTGAAACACTGAGCAACAGCTGTTCTGGAGCTGACGGTGCCGGGTGTCACGCGGATGGGCGTGGTTCGGCCAGGGTGTCGCGCGGATGGGCGTGGTTCGGCCAGGGTGCACTGGGCTTCTGAATGCCAAGCAATGAAAATCAAATCAGTGTTTGACCACCATCGAGTAACTTATTTAGATAATTGTTGATTAAAAATACATTTGTGAATGAAGTTCTGTGTGAACACTAAGAACGGGGGAAGATTTTGTTGGGAGTGTTTGGCCCTTAAAAGGCTGATTTATAAATACAGCACATAACTTTCTAGATTTAGTTGCTCAATTAATAACCCAGCCTGTAGTTGGGGAAATAATACAAATTCCATTAACAGCAAGCAACCGTTTTGCAAAATAAAGTACTACGTCTGAATGCATTAAAGTTTAGAAAATGGAAAAAAATACAATTTGTATCCTTATCTCTAATCTGACTTATCTTTAAGCAGAAGACGCAAGGATTTTTTTAAAAACAAGACTACACTGTGAAGGGCCAGTTTCAGAGTCGGCTATCTGCCTATCTTTTCAATAGTTCCTCGGCTGTCTGTAAGAACAGCTGTTTTATTTCAGTGCTTTTTCAGCTTGTCAGTTTCACGCATCGAAACACCTGGAAAACGTAGTTCTTCTACAATGCTCGGTGCTGTCTAAATCGGCCAGTAAAAACTACAAACTCCACATCGCACGTCCTCAGAATTCCACACACTTCTGCACTCTGTCACACCAATAGCCTTCTGCTCCTTCTCCATCAAGTTCAACAGCTGTGTGTGAAATTCTATAGGCTACACTGTAAGCCTTAAGGCTTGGAAATTTGAGTCTTATACAGACATTTTTTCCAGTATAAGAGGCAAGTTCTTGTGCCGTGTCTTGACATATCGTATGTTTGAGTTGATGTATTTGGTTTCCGTCTGTGTTTTTTTATGTGTACTTGTCACAGCTGGTCTTTTTTTTTGTTTTTTTTTAATCCTCTGGCTTTGATGTTTTTGTGTGATTGATTTCCATTTTCCTTGGAAGTGACGTCGCCTTTCAGATCAACGGTCTGTCAGTTGGGAGTTGTCTTAGGGGTCGAGTCATCTGCATTCTCTGAAAGCCTCTTACGTTACGTGGGTCTGTTGAATTATCTGATAAGAACAGCCAGTTTTCTTTTTGTTCTTTTAGTTAGTTATGCCAGAAGATTTGCTAGCTGGATTGCTACAGCAGTTGTTGTAGTAACTAGTTTTATGGTCTGTTTAAATGACAATTGTATATTTATTAAGAATGAGGTAGCCGCTCCCTCGTACTACACACACTTGCCATAGCGAAATGTAAGATTAAGCTAGGCCTACATCATTAGTGTATTCGTCGACAGCTGTGTGTGTGTGGTAGCCTGTTTGATGTTGCTCTGTGTGTGTGTTTTTCTGAGAGTGAGACCGAGAGAGATGGAGAGAAAGAGAGAGAGACAGAGAAAGAAAGTGATAGAGAGAGAGACAAAGCAAGAAAGGGAGAGAGACTGTTTGAAAGAACCTTTGTATGTGTGTGCTCGTGCGTTTCTGTGTTTTTGATCAAGGCCCTTTGAGGCATAGGAGTCTGTCTGTGTTTGCATCTATGTGTACTTGTTTTTGATGTAGGTCCTTTGGTGTGTGTGTGTGTGTGTGTGTGTGTGTGTGTGTGTGTGTGTGTGTGTGTGTGTGTGTGTGTGTGTGTGTGTGTGTGAGACACTGAGTCCCTCCCCCTCTCTCTCTCCCTCTTTCCCCCTTTCCCCCTTCTCTCTCTCATGCTCTCTCTTTCTCTCTCTCACTTGTTCTCCCTCTCTATCTCTGTCCCTTTCTCCTAGTTGGAGACTAGAGTGGTCTCAATCTGAGATTGTGTAGATATTAGCATGTTAGTATGTTTTTACAGTTGTCTCGGTGTGAGTGTGTGTAGATATTAGCATGTTAGCATGAGTTTACTGTGGTCTCAGTACGAGTGTGTAGATATTATCATGTTAGCATGTGTTTATAGTGATCTCAGTGTGAATGTTTGTAGATATTAGCATGTTAGCATGTGTTTACAGTGGTCTCAGTGTGAATGTTTGTCGATATTAGCATATTAGCATGTGTTTACAGTGGTCTCAGTGTGAATGTTTGTAGATATTAGCATGTTAGCATGTGTTTACAGTGGTCTCAGTGTGAATGTTTGTAGATGTTAGCATGTTAGCATGTGTTTACAGTGGTCTCAGTGTGAATGTTTGTAGATATTAGCATATTAGCATGTGTTTACAGTGGTCTCAGTGTGAATGTTTGTAGATATTAGCATGTTAGCATGTGTTTACAGTGGTCTCAGTGTGAATGTTTGTAGATATTAGCATGTTAGCATGTGTTTACAGTGGTCTCAGTGTGAATGTTTGTAGATATTAGCATGTTAGCATGTGTTTACAGTGGTCTCAGTGTGAATGTTTGTAGATATTAGCATGTTAGCATGTGTTTACAGTGGTCTCAGTGTGAATGTTTGTAGATATTAGCATGTTAGCATGTGTTTACAGTGGTCTCAGTGTGAATGTTTGTAGATATTAGCATGTTAGCATGTGTTTACAGTGGTCTCAGTGTGAATGTTTGTAGATATTAGCATGTTAGCATGTGTTTACAGTGGTCTCAGTGTGAGTGTGTGTAGAGATAAGGAATCAGCAGCAGTCCCGTCCTGTCTGGGGTCCTCCCAGGTCAGGCTGGTCCTCAGAGTGACAGAGCGGAACTGCTTGGCGCTGCTAACAGAGAGCCGGGGGAGAGCGCTGAGCACTGAGGAGAATCCCAATGAGCTTCCCTCTCACAGCTATCACACTCACAGTAATACACACTCACACACACACACACACACACACACACACTCACAATAATACACACATTTACTCACACACATCACACATATACACACACACACTCACTCATAATAATACACACAAACACACACACATATGCACTCACACACACACACACACACACACACACACACACACACACACACACACACACACACACACACACACACACACACACACACACACACACACACACACAGAGTGTTGTGTCTGCCCGCAATACACACCCTGTGCTTTAGCCCACCCAGCTGTGCAGGTGCCGGTGTGGTAGAGGGTGATTATGGGCGTGGGCTGGATTCCTCCACCTGTGTGGTGTGTAATGTAATGATGCATTCTGGGAAAAGCCACTCCTCATACAGCTTCAGGCTGTCAGTTAACTGTAGACATGGGTAGGAAGCCAGACCCTTTTTGCTTTTAAGACTGCATCGTATATCAGCCCCACTGATCTACCGGATCACCAGTGTCGTCTGCTAGTAATGGGCTTTTTGAACAATATCTGTATCGGTGTTCATGGCACCAAGCACACACACACACATGATCTCTCAGCTTACTATAGGCTAATATAATTTGTGCCCATTACATGTTAAACATGATAAAATTGCACAATCCAGTGTTTCCCCTTTAAAATGTGTATTAGTGGGTGGTGTTCTGGACTGGGCGGGGGGGGGCAGTATAATTATTAATTATATTATACAATGAAACGCAACAAAAACTTGCTTTAAGACAAAGATTAAATACAACTACATTAGCCTACATTAATTAAGGTTACATATTTATTTCAGTTTCAAAATGTCTCAGGTTTAGCTTTAAGATGACTGAACATGTAATAGGCTATATTAGCCTAATTCAAATGTCAATGATATCTCAGCTTAATAAAAATCCAATCCAAAATGTCCAATCAGTTATTATTTTATAACCTTTTTTTTTTTTTTTTTTTTTTTTACAGTGTCCTATTCTCACTGTGATTGGACAATTGAGCAAGTTGATATAGACATGGGAAAAATGTTGCTTGATCAACTCAAGTAATAACGTTGGCGTCTGCTTGCGCGCGTGGCGAAAATCAAACTGACGTTCCTCAAAATGCTTTGCGAAGAATGGAAGAGAAACGGTGTCATTTCGTCTCAATATAAGGACATTTCATAAAATAAAGTCAAATGTAAACTTTACGACGATGAACTAACAGCAGTCTGTAACGATGCAAAATCATGTAAGATATAAACACTTGACAGTGAAAACCGTGTAGCGTTATCAGCTGTAGAGGGACTGCATCTAATTCTCAGTAAACATCAATATGAGAGCTTTCACTTTGAAAAGGTGCGACAAAATTAGGCAAGACATTACTGTGTCCATCTGTGCTACTGTTCTTATTAAAGGAAAGCTTTCTGGACATTTCTTGTTGTTACTGAAAATATATTAATTGAATATTTTGCCTTTGATATAGCTTACCGCTGTAGCCTATCCTCTCAACATATGTGAAGTTGTCCGCTCTGTAGTCTAGTACCCGCCTTTTCGTTATTTGTGCTGTTCTAGAGATCACAGTATTTGCGTTCGTACTGTGGCTGTTTTTAGAACTTAGTATTTAAAGGCACGTCATTGCTATAATTTGGGTAGTGTGTCGGTTTTAAAGAATAAATTCGGCCCACTAATATCTATGGTAGGGGAAACACTGCAATCATTTAATTACTGGAGCCATGTAGAGGGATAACAGAAGGTTTAAAGGGAAATTCCACTGAAAAATTATGTTTGTTTTGTAGACGGGTAGCTGTCCTCCTGATTAAAATGAACTCTCAGGCAACGCTGTATTTGTTTTGAGAGCAAAGATATTGCCCCAGACTACTGAGCACATACCAGCTACCTGCTTCACTGTGAACTACAACAGCCAGGCGCTTACAGTTACGGTCTCAGGCAACGCCACTCGCAGGTTGCCACTCCCACTGCATACAACCGGCAGGGCTGGGCGTTACCTGGAAGCGGTTCTTCGAGAGAGGCTAACATTACTCGCTGGCAAGTTAACCACTACAGTTCTACTGAAAAATGTCACCACTATTAGCTGGAGTCTCCG
Organism: Synaphobranchus kaupii; assembly: GCA_029718625.1. Lineage (NCBI taxonomy): Eukaryota > Metazoa > Chordata > Actinopteri > Anguilliformes > Synaphobranchidae > Synaphobranchus > Synaphobranchus kaupii. Next base: position 42,084,417 of record CM056378.1, read on the forward strand.
GAGTAAACCGGGGGCCTTCATTACAGTCATTCATTTAGGAAAACACAGTCCTTCATTTATCTACTTTTGTATAAAGTGAAAACATATTAGCCTAGCGTTAGCCTAGCCAGAAGTCTGCCGCACTTACTCATTTCTCCTCCTGGTCTGGGTGTCTTACGCCAGTTCATTTTTGGGTATCGCGAAGAATGTCTCCAAAGCACTCTTATACATGTGGTGTTCAAAATCAGGGTGTTTAGTCAGACAGACTTTTCCCTCTTCATCCGTTTATTGCTCCACAGATGACGAATTAAACTGCCCAGTCCCACACATTTCAGTTGGCATTGCGGCACAGTTACCACACGTGCACCACCAGTCATCGTTTACCTGAGGCAGTCCCGGGTCAGCAGTGCGCTCTGCTCCGGCTACAGGATGAGAAGGTGTTGGCTCACGCCTTCGGCAAATCTCCTCGGCCGTGTATTCAGGTTCAACGGTAGCCTTCCGCCTCCGATTCAGGTACAATTTCTCAGAAGGTGTCATCATCCAGTGTATAGTCCACTAAATTGTTTGAAGCCATCGTACTGGAATAATTGGTAACTTAGCTAAGAACTTTGAGCTAGCTCGCAAGCTAATAATGTTTACAGTTGTAACTGCAGGGGAGTATTTCACAAAACTGGCTAAGAAAATCCGGGCTTACTAAAATAAACCTGACTTGAATTAGCCGGGTTACATAGCCTGGATCAGTTCCTTTTCAAAAAGCTAGATTGCGGCTCAAGAGTTGAAGCTAATTCAAGCCTGATTGAATGAAGTTACGTTCATGGAGTATTTAAACAGCTTGAGTAAGTGAATGAAGTTATGTGCAAATTCATGGAGTAAGTGAATGAAGTATTTAAACAGCCCGAGTAAGTGAATGGAGTATTTAAACAGCCCGAGTAAGTGAATGGAGTATTTAAACAGCCCGAGTAAGTGAATGGAGTATTTAAACAGCCCGAGTAAGTGAATGGAGTATTTAAACAGCCAGAGTAAGTGAATGGAGTATTTAAACAGCCCGAGTAAGTGAATGGAGTATTTAAACAGCCAGAGTAAGTGAATGAAGTATTTAAACAGCCCGAGTAAGTGAATGAAGTATTTAAACAGCGGGAGTAAGTGAATGGAGTATTTAAACAGCCCGAGTAAGTGAATGAAGTATTTAAACAGCGGGAGTAAGTGAATGGAGTATTTAAACAGCCCGAGTAAGTGAATGGAGTATTTAAACAGCCCGAGTAAGTGAATGGAGTATTTAAACAGCCCGAGTAAGTGAATGGAGTATTTAAACAGCCCGAGTAAGTGAATGAAGTATTTAAACAGCCCGAGTAAGTGAATGGAGTATTTAAACAGCCCGAGTAAGTGAATGAAGTATTGAAACAGCGGGAGTAAGTGAATGGAGTATTTAAACAGCCCGAGTAAGTGAATGGAGTATTTAAACAGCCCGAGTAATGAATGGAGTATTTAAACAGCTCGAGTAAGTGAATGGAGTATTTAAACAGCCCGAGTAAGTCAATGTCGATGAGATTAAAATGACAGAAGGACGTACAGTGTCGTTTACAGCAGGGTAGCAGGAACTCATATGGAGTCTTCTGAAGATAAGTCTATAATTAGGAAAAAGACAACACCACAGTAATTAATAAAGCGTCACAGCCTGGGAATCGAATGCCGAGCGAATAAATGCATCAGTCATATTGCGCAATCAGTGCTATGTGTTTTGCATCTCCTCAATAAAAAATAAAAAATATTTTAATAGTATTTTTTCTTTTTATTCAAAAGGTTATAGCCTCCTAGGCCTTCTGCATACATAGGCTAAGTGTTAGTGCGTAGGCTATTTGGTTATGTTGACAGTGCGTGTATGGTAGAAAACAGGTTGCCTGTACATTGATGCTGTGGAAATATTTCCGTTTAATATAATTGCCCTTGTGAGGTCCTGGGGGTGAACTTATCTGGACATGGGTGCATTCCACAGCAGTAACAGCGTTTGCGAACCCATATGAAAAACACATATATGAAAAATAAATACATTAATACTTCCCAAACATGAAAGCGCTATAAAATTACCTATTAAATAATCTAGGCTACCTGCAATTCTGTAAAAACCTTCTTTGGTGTGCAGTAGCTTACCCCTTGGTGGCCAGGGAATGGTATATAGACTTTCAGGAGTTTTTTCAGGGCAGGGCACACTTTACGCAAAGCGCAGCACCAAGTGGCTTTGCTGAAGCTCACGGCATTCCCCAACGGTGTACAAAAAGGTACCACTTACCAAAAGACGCAACCCAATGCACGCCGTTTGTACAACACTAATGGACTGACTGCAATGTGTTTTCTTTGCGACATTGGCCTCTAGCAAATTAAAAATGTAGATTATTCCCACCCTGGAAAATATGTAGCCTTCATAGAGATGCTCGTCTGAATACCTGTGTGGATCCACTCTACCTAGGAACACCCTCTCCGCCTGAAACGCTCTGCTTACTATTTGTGCCCTCATCTACAGGGTTGACAATGAACGGACATGTCATGATTGAAATAGAACCAGTCAAAACACATTAGTTTTTATACACTACAGTACCAGTCAAAAGTTTGGACACACCTACTCATAGAAGGTTTTTTTCTGTTATTTTTACTGTTTTCCACATTTTGGAATAGTAAAGACATCAAAACTATGAGATAACACAAATTAAATTATGCAAACACCAAAAAAGTGTTAAACAAATAAAAAGAAGTCATATATTTTAGATTCTTCAAAGTAGCCACCCTTTGCCTTGATAACGGCCTTGCACATTCTTGCCATTCTTTCAAACAACTTCTGTGGTAAACAGGTATTCCACAGGTAAACAGGTGATGCCATCATGACTATATAAAAGGATATCAAAAGACTCCTGATATCTTATTTCCAGGTACTCTTAGAAGCGATACTATAACCTCTCTGCATTTGAATGGATCTCTATGGGAATTGGGGGGTGGGACTAGATTAAGCTGTAAATTACACAGGAATAGTATGTAACCCATGGTTGGCTAAATGGCAGTAAGTCATCAAGGGTCTGAGGTATCAAACGAGCCTCAAACCATCACTGCAGTAGATATGGATGGATCACTTTAAGGGTTGTTTCTCCTGACAAATTTTCCTATTGAACTCTATGGAAAAATAAGTCAGGAGAAGAAACCCTTCAAGTTATCCATCCATATCTACTGTATTTCTGGCAGCAGAGTGATTGTTTAAGGCTTGTTTGATACGTCAGACCCTTGATAACTTAGAGCCATTTAGCCAACCATGTGTTCCACACTGTTCCAGTGTAATTTAAAGCTAAATCTAGTCCCACCCTCTAATTCCCATAGAGATCCGTTCAAATGCAGAGGTTATAGTATCGCTTCTAAAAGTACCTGGAAATAAGATATCAGGAGTCTTTTGATATCCTTTTATATAGAGTCATGATGGCATCACCTGTTTACCTGTGGAATACCTGTTTACCACAGAAGTTGTTTGAGAGAATGGCAAGAATGTGCAAGGCCGTTATCAAGGCAAAGGGTGGCTACTTTGAAGAATCTAAAATATATGACTTTTTAAAATTTGTTTAACACTTTTTTGGTCTTTGCATAATTTAATTTGTGTTATCTCATAGTTTTGATGTGTTTACTATTCCAAAATGTGGAAAACAGTAAAAATAACGGAAAAAAACCTATGATTAGGTGTGTCCAAACTTTTGACTGGTACTGTACATAATTGGGTCCAATATTTCGATTAACGACTATGTTGAGAATGTCTGTCGTAGGTACACAGACCCCTATGCTTAGTTTGCACCTCTAAAATATTACAGAATGGCTTTTTTATTTTATTTTATTTTATTTTTTTAAAGTATTCTACAAATAAAATTTGTTACATTAATTTTAATGGTTTAATAATATCATGACATAAAAGTAATTATTTTATTGCATATCCTGCAAATAAAAACAAAGTCAAAGACTTGAATTGTAAATGTTTTAATATCACAACATAAAAAGCAATTACTTGACAAAAAAAGGTCTGAAATATGATTCTTCTAAACCAGTGGTCCGTCCGAGTCGGTTTCCCTGTAACACTGGCTGCAAATAAGTCTAGCTTGAACCACGATATCCTGTTAGCAGTTATCCAAGAACCTATCCAGACGTGCTGAAATAAGCCAAGTTTACCGCTTAATCTCGCTTTGTGAAATACCCCCCTGGTTCCCAGCACCAGCTCTCTCAGCTCAGGTATCTTCGAATTCAACTTACCAAAAACTTTTCAAAATTTAAAAAGGGTAGAGGCATACTTCATTTTGACGTATACCTCTACCAAGTTTGCATCTTTGGCTGCTGATATTTCTGGTCAGAGATTGTTTTGGCCAGCCACAAAGAGAGAATTAATCAGTTGCACCTTGATCTGTTTAAATAAGGTTAATGTTGTTTTCGGTGGTATTCCCCTTTAAACGCACGTTGTGGAACAGTTGGAGTATTGTGGTTGGAAATGCACTGTTTAGGGAGCTGATTTAGCACTCCGGACTCCACTGAATGTGGGTTGGAATCCTGGCACTGCTTTAGCCTGCTGGAAGGGTAAGTGCTGCAGAACTTGAAGGAGAGCCGCCGTTAGCATTATAAACAGCCCCGGGACAAGAGCCTTCCCAAAACAAATAATTAGATCAAGGTCAATGCGCAAGAGATGCAGCTCCGTCCGGTCTGTCCATCTTGGTCTGATGACATTGTCGTCAGGATAGCGGGCGGTGGCCTTGAATCGCTGCCAGTGTCAATCAACAGGTGTTAATTCCACCGCCACGTCTCAGGTGGCCCGCGTAGCTCCTCCCCCCTGCCCATCAGGGGAGCGTCTGTCTTACAGGGACACACGGGGGAGTCTGTCCTACAGGGACACAAGGGGGAGTCTGTCCTACAGGGACACACGGGTGGAGTCTGTCCTACAGGGACACAAGGGGGAGTCTGTCCTACAGGTACACACGGGTGGAGGTCTGTCCTACAGGGACACACGGGTGGAGTCTGTCCTACAGGGACACACGGGTGGAGTCTGTCCTACAGGGACACACGGGTGGAGTCTGTCCTACAGGGACACACGGGGGAGTCTGACCTACAGGGACACGGGGGAGTCTGGCCTACAGGGACACACGGGAGAGTCTGTCCTACAGGGGACACACGGGAGAGTGTGTCCTACAGGGACACACGGGGGGGAGTCTGTCCTACAGGGACACACGGGGGGAGTCTGTCCTACAGGGACACACGGGGGGGAGTCTGTCCTACAGGGGACACACGGGGGGGAGTCTGTCCTACAGGGACACACGGGGGGAGTCTGTCCTACAGGGGACACACGGGGGAGTCTGGCCTACAGAGACACGGGAGAGTCTGTCCTACAGGGACACACGGGAGAGTCTGTCCTACAGGGACACACAGGAGAGTCTGGGGACACACGGGGGGAGTCTGTCCTACAGGGACAGACGGGTGGAGTCTGTCCTACAGGGACAGACGGGTGGAGTCTGTCCTACAGGGACACACGGCCTACAGGGACACACGGGTGGAGTCTGTCCTACAGGGACACACGGGAGAGTCTGTCCTACAGGGACATACGGGGGGGAGTCTGTCCTACAGGGACACACGGGGGAGTCTGGCCTACAGGGACACACGGGTGGAGTCTGGCCTACAGGGACACACGGGTGGAGTCTGTCCTACAGGGACACACGGGGGGAGTCTGTCCTACAGGGACACACGGGGGAGTCTGGCCTACAGGGACACGGGGGAGTCTGGCCTACAGGGACACACGGGAGAGTCTGTCCTACAGGGACACACGGGAGAGTCTGTCCTACAGGGACACACGGGAGAGTCTGGGGGACACACGGGGGAGTCTGTCCTACAGGGACACACGGGTGGAGTCTGTCCTACAGGGACAGACGGGTGGAGTCTGTCCTACAGGGACAGACGGGTGGAGTCTGTCCTACAGGGACACACGGGTGGAGTCTGTCCTACAGGGACACACGGGTGGAGTCTGTCCTACAGGGACACACGGGTGGAGTCTGTCCTACAGGGACACACGGGGCAGTCTGTCCTACAGGGGCACACGGGGGGAGTCGGTCCTACAGGGACACTGGGGAGAGTCTGTTTTACAGGGACACTGGCTAGAGTCTGTCCTACAGGGACACTCGGGGCAGTCTGTCCTACAGGGACACACGGGGGGGAGTCCGTCCTGCAGGGGCACACGGGGGGAGTCCGTCCTACAGGGGCACACGGGGGGGTCTGTCCTACAGGGACACAACTTTGCTGTTCCCCCTCAGACTGAGTGCTGTGACCATCCTCTTCTCCCTCCCCCACTTCCTCTAACCCCCCCCCCCCCCCACACACCAGCTGTCAGTTCTCCTCCTATTACATCAGCGGCCACTCCAGGGGCAGAAGCGTGGGGAACGTCCTCTCCTTCTGCCTCTTTGCCCGGCTGCAGCCATGGGGAGCACATCTGGCACACACCAGAAATAGACGGCATAAAAAAAATCATCTTCATCATCATCTTCATCGGTGGAGGGGGAGGAGGCCGGCAAGAGTGACGGACAGGCTTGGGCTATGCAAGGACTTATTTTCAGATGGGCGGTGTCCCCCGTCTCCGTCTGCTCGGGGGGAGGAGCTTCTGATTGCCTGTTCGACCTGAAGGCCGCCATCCCCTTTAAAGAGTGGCCAGACAGCCAGGTAGCTGAGACACCTTCGCCCGGCTGACCAACTGCTGCTCCGCCATAGGGGTGTGGGTGTGTGGACGAAAACCGTGCGATGCCGTGGTCACACCGAGGCGTCATAACCCCAACATGGCCATCAGTCAGTTCCTCCTCGACCTGCCGTTGTGTATCTCTGCTCCCAAAGAGAGCGGCTCCCTCTGAATCCCTTTTTTTAAAGTGCTATTTCCTCCTACCGTAGAGCTGTGATTACGGCATTACCCGGCCCCCCCTTGACTGAGGCACGGTCACTGTGATGCAGCGGGGGGGGGGGGGAGACCCGGGGGATGGGGGGAGAGGTGTAATTACGCAGCCTTTGCTGGAATTGGGGCTGCAGGCTTGGAGGAGCCCCTCTCTCAGACAGCGAACGCCCAGCTGAAGCTTCACAGGCACGGCTCATTACCACAGGAGTAATTAAGAGGATTAAACACCATCCTGTTACTGCGGTGGGGCTGCCCTCAGCCTGGAGCCTGAACACACCCCCTGTGCCACCCCCACTCTCTCACGCGCGCTCACACACACTAATACACACAAATATGTACGCACGCACACACTCACAAATATGTACGCATGCATACACACACACACACACACACAGAAAAAGCTCTCACACACACACACACAGAAAAAGCTCTCACACACACACACACACACACACACACACATTCACTCACATACAAACACACACTCAATCGCATACACGCACAGACGAGGAAGAAAGGAGTCTTTCTTTTAGCCTGCAGCTGTCTGGGTAATCTTGGACAGGGACTGATAGGATATCTTGCAGGACGTTTTAGGAGAAACCCTCAGGGTTTCGAGCCAGAGCCGCTCCCCTCCCCACACTCCCCACCCTACCCCACGGGACAGCCTTGGAAACTTCCTTTTCCACCGACACAATAAAGCGATACATTCACGCTGCTCTCAATGAGTTTCTGTCCCCAGATAAACAAGGCTACGAGTTCCATGAGAACTGTGTCGTCTTCACAACTCGGCTGTTTGAAAAGGGCGTGTAAACAAAGACTCGGCACAAACCAGAAACTCGCTGCTCCACGAGCCAGATGTGGCTCAACCGGCCTCTCTCACCTTCAGATTTAAAGTGTTATCACAAGACTGCATTTCCCTTCCATTGGAGCTCATCAGTGGTTATGACGGCTGAGAAATGAATGGCAATCAAATGAATGTCTCTCACTTTATCGTTATTATTTAAGAGAGCAATAAGCTTCCAACTGTAAAACCTCTACCCAGAGGCCAGCCACAAGCCAACCTCATGCAAAAAGAACAAAAACTTGGTTGATCCTAGTTGCCGCTGATCCAAGTTTCAGTTGATCCAAGCTGACAAGAAGTTTTATTTTCGCAACGGACGCAAACGGCATTGTCCCATTTGGTTGGGTTTTGGCACGAAAAGGCCGTTTGTTGGACAGTGTCGGCACCCGTCCAGGGTGTGGGACCGTCTCTGCTCCCGGTGTGTGTAACGGGACACTGGATACACCCTTTGGGACTCTGATGGAGAAAGGGAGAGGTGGGGGACAGAGAGAGAGAGATGCAGATAGCCCTTTTATATGGAACAGTGAATGGGCTGCTAATGAAAGCTGATTCTATGTGACTTTCACATTAAGGCCAGTCTGTGTGCTTCAGTGAACAAGAGGCTGCTGCCATCTTTGCTGTCTCTAACCTCCTTTCTCCCCCCCCCCTGACCCGCATCTTTCACTTTCGCTTCTCCCTTTCTCATTCTCTCTCTCACCTATCCCTCCCTTCTTCCTTGGTGTGTTATCCTGTCTTCCTCTCACTACAGGGCAGGTGGGGATGGAGGGAGAAGAGGGAGAGCGTGTGGAGAGTGTAGAGGGAAGGGGTTACACCCGGCCTCTCCCCCGGGCGTCTCCAGAGCTCCTCTATTTATATCTTGACTCCCTCGCTCTCTCTTCCTCTCTCTCTCCCTTTCTCTCCTTCTCTCTCTCGCCCTTCAAATCTTTAATGCTTTATGAGTATGACATATTGCCAAAGCTTACAAAACTGAATATTTTAAAGTTAGTGAAGAAAGCAGTAATTTAATATAATCTGTAAAAATCACAAATGATTTCTCCTCCTTTCTCTCTCTCTCTCTCCTGCTCCTTTTTCCCGAAAGAGAGGAAGGAGGTGGGAGATGGAAGGAGAGAAGGGGGAAAGAGGGCAGTATTATCGCCTGCGCTAATGCGCCGCGGCGCGATTAGTTTCAGCGAACCCAGCAGGGTTCTGCTGTGTGTGCAGCTAACCCGCTAACTAATGATCAGCTAATCCAATCAGGTGAAGGTGGGGCGGCACGGGCGGACGGGGGTGGGGGGGGCAGTGATAAATAGCCCCACCCACGCCGGCCGCAACCCATCGTCACGGCGACCAGCTGATGGGGCTGAAACAGTCGGTGGAGTTGGGGGGGTGTCCACAAGGACTGAGTCAGTCAAACTGAGTAAGCTCCGCCCAAACCGGTCCCCAGCTTGCACATACGCCCCCTGGAGGGCGTCGCAGTAAAGCACAGGCTAGCCAAGATTGAGCATATGTCTGCAGCGTGGGAGGGACCCCAGCTCTTTAGCGGAAAGGCCTCGGGTTTTAGGTGCACTGTAAACGGCGTTATGGCGTTACGGTGTTACGGCGTTACGATGAGGCTGTGAGACCACTCTGCAGGTCGACAGCAGAGGATGCATGTGTTTTGGTGTCCGGGGGGGGGGGCATTCACCAGCTGATAATCATAGCCCTGTCTGTCTGTCTGTCTAGCTTCCTGAAGATTATCCTGAAAGGGAGAAATCCTCCTTTAGATCTGATCTCACCTGCTTCCCTCCTCTCCTCTCTTCTCCCTCTCTTCCCCTTGACAGCTGTACCATCAAAGAGAGGACACACACACACACACATCAACTCCGGCTCCAACTTTCTGGTTACAGAATCCAATGAATGTAATTATGGTTAAAGGCAGTAATTACTGAATTAATAACAGTTAATTATTTGTGTTAACAGTTAATTGCATCCCATTCAGGTTCCAGTTGGTAGGAGTGTGTGGGCAGATAAAGTGAATGATAATGTGTGTAAAGAGTTCTGTTACTGTCACCGTGTGTGTGTGTGTGTGTGTGTGTGTGTGTGTGTGTGTGTGTGTGTGTGTGTGTGTGTGTGTGTGTGTGTGTGTGTGTGTGTGTGTGTGTGTGTGTGTGTGTGTGTGTGTGTGTGTGTGTGTGTGTGTGTGTTTGTTGCTCTCCTTCATCTGCCACTGGCAGCCTCTGAGCTTTTGAAGATTGCATTGCTCTTTGTCTCTGAATGACTGTTATGAGAGAGTTCTGTAAAGGATCTGATTAACTAATTGTACTATTGCTTGACATTGACGTTGGGTAGATAAAAAGTCCTGGTGTCCCTGACATCAAAAACACTCTGGGTCTTTGTTCTTTGTGTAACTTTGGGTCAAATGAATAATTAAAGTGTGTGTGTCCTACAGGCGTGTCGTGACAGAGATCCGGAGCAGAAGTCCAGCAGTGTGAGGGGGGACAGAGAGCAGGGGCGTCTGGACACTCCCCCCCCTCCTCCCCAGCGATGTGTTTGGGTGGAGCCAGTAGCAGCAGCAGCAGTAGCAGCAGCGTGCGTTTGGGGTCCCCCCTGCCCTCCCTCTCCCCCCGCCCTGGCGCGGGATGCCGGCCCCTGGACCCTGTCCCTGCTGCCGGGCCGTGAGTTTCCCGCCGGGACCATGAACATGTACAGAGACCCCCTCCCCCACCCGCACACCGCCTTCCGCCTCCCCAACGGCCATTCCCCCGGCCCCGCCCTCAACGAGCTCCCCGGCCCGCCCCGCGTCTCCGTGCCCAAGATGGGGGTGCGGGCGCGTATAGCGGAGTGGCCCCCGCGGAGGGAGCAGTCCCGCGAGTCACTGCTGGAGAACGGGCACGGCGCGGGGGCGGGGCTGGTCCGGGGGGGCGCGGCGCGACTCCCCCACCGCCGCTCCAGAGACACGGAGTTCCGCGACGGTCTGGGGGGCGGGGCTGGGGCGGGCGCGGCATTCCGGGGGGCGCCGCTGCGCCAGCGCTCCAGCAGCGAGGTGACACTGAGCGAGCAGGACGAGGTGGAGACGGACACACGGGCGGGGCTCTTCCGCGAGTACGGCAGCACCTCCTCCATCGACGTGCAGGCTGTCCCCGAGCAGAGCTTCTTCCACATGCTGAGCCAGTTCCACCAGGAGCGCCCCGACCAGCGCAGTACCGCCCCCGCCCACCTGGAGGAGCTGCTGAGCGCTGAGGCTCCGCCCCCAGCCCTGCCCCCAGCCCCGCCACCTCATCGCCCCGACGACGGGGGCAGCATCCCCCGCGCTGAAAACCGGGTGAGGAAGAAGAGCGGAGGGACGGAGACGCTCGGCACGTCGTCGCTCTTCCGCAAGCTGCGCAGCGCCAGCCGTGCGGAGGTGGAGTCTGGGCGGGGGGAGGGAGACGAGGCGGTGCGTCCCTGGCTCTGCCCCAGGAGCTTTGCACACTTCGACGTGCAGAGCGTCCTGTTTGACCTGCACGAGGCCGCCACCCAGCGGGCGTGCGTGGGCCAACCGCGGAACACGCCCACCGGCGCCTCCGCCGCCTCTCGGGCCGCTGCTTCGGACGTGTCTGAGCCCAGCTACTCCAGCACAGAGGACCTGCTCGCCAAGGACCCCGCGGCCCCCGCGGCCCCCCTGGGCCCCGAGCCGGTTGACGTAGGCGGAGCCGGCGGACAGCTCCTGCTGGGCTGCCCGCACTTCCGCAACGAGACGGGCGGCAACGGCGAGCGCAATGTCAGCTTCCTCAGCTCCTCGGGCGGGGCCGGGGGGGCGGAGCGCGCGCTCACGCTGCGGCGCAGCAACGCTAGCGTTTCCGTGCTGGAGGCGGAGCCCGAGCAGCAACTGGGCCGGCTGGAGGCGCTGCAGCACTACTGCATCGAGCACGTGGACCTGGGGGCCCGCTACTACAGGGACTACTTCCACGGCAAAGGTAGCCCCTCCCTCTGCTCTTACACCCTCCATTCCCTCTCCATCGTACAAACGCAGCCTTTTAACCACACAGACAGGGAACTCCCGGCCAAGTCAACGCACATCGAACACAGGCCGCAGGCTTTTCTGTTTCATTTTCAAACCTCTAAAACGGTTTAAAATACTCAACATTTTTTAACGTTTATGGCTATGTTTCTATTTGTTCTAATCATGTGACTTCTATTGTTTTTTATGTTCTGATTTTTACTGAGGCTACTTACGCTGCGTTCTCACATCGAGCAACTTTGGTCGCCCAGGTGCCGGAAGTCCATTCATTCTCTATGAAGCTGAGCTACGGTCAGCGACCTGAGCAACTAGGCAACTGAGCGACCAAAATCGGCCGATAAATGTTGCCCACAGTTTAACTTTTTCGCCGACATCAGCCGTAACAGCCAATCAGAGTTCCACGCTTCATATTTCTCCAACCGACACGAAACCATTTCGTGAATAATTGTTCCATAACCTATGTAATATTGCCTATCAAACTAAGCTAGGCGAAATAGAGTTAGCAGCGGTAACAACAGTGAATAATTTATATATTATCATTGTATAATTATCAGTGTCATAGCATAACCTTAAAGGATATATGTGGCTTGTTTTACCAATATCACATTGAGCCCAAACTACATGTTGAGTTTTATACATAAATCTATCTATCAAGATTGATTGATTGATTGATTGATTGATTGATTGATGTATAAAACCACCGGTACTTGCAATTACGTTCGAGACATAAAAGGGTCTTGAATCGGTTTCGATGATGAAAGACGGTATAGCTTCTTTATTTGTAGATACAGTTCTGCGTGATGTTGGTCAGCTTTCCAGTCTAACATGCCCTTACACTCCAAACTGGCCCAGCATTTATACACTGTAAAACCAAATAATAGATAGATAAAGATCGCCAGCTCGCGACGAAGATAGATATAGCCTATCGCTAGCTAGCGAGAACACATAATTATCAGTGTCATGACATAACTATAAAGAATAGGCTGCATCGCAAATATGTCTTTCTTATATGTAGGCTACTGCCGTTGTTTCTCTTCATCAAAAAATTGTAGCTGCACGAGCTGACTTGGATGACACAACGGGAAGCTCTTGCCCTGCCCCCAGCCTAGTAGACTTGACCGACTCAGCAACCAAGTTGCTCGCTGTGAGAATGCGGCGTTAAGGTTCGAGCAGGAGACCACCAAAAGACAAAATGTCATGGTCCTTTAAACTAATTTATATTTGCATGGTATAATAAAGATTGATGTATCAGTCAGTTGATAAATCAGCCTGTAGCGTTATAAGGCCTCTCCTTTCTCCCTGCGCACTCGCTCCAGTGTTTCGGCTGGGGTCTCAGGTAAAAGGTAAACGGGCTCGAGGGGGTTTTGGCACAAATTCAAAACCCTACCTGCCTGATGTCTGGGAAAACAAACCTTTCGCTGATTAGGAATGTCCCCCCCCTCCCCCACAACGTTCATGGCTCCGGGCCAAACGGCCACCAGCGGCGCCAATCATCTTTCATCTGTGAGTGATCTGCCTGAGCGCCCCGTGTGGAGCCCAGCTTGACGTTTTACAAACGGGCCCAGCGTCTTTCTCCACCACCACCCCCCCCCCCCCCTTTTTTTTCTTCTTTTTGTCATGAGCAACAGCGTCAACCTGCTGTCGTCTTTCTTGGTTCGGCACATCAAATTTTGTGTTTTTAATCTTCACAGGATCAGTTCCTATTGAGGGCCGCGCTGCTTTGTTAGCATCTGCGTTTGTGTACCTGAGACGCCTCGCCATTGGTTCAGTGCCTGCATACGACGTGTTCTCC